>JAXDDW010000107.1:152500-215000 GCA_034670385.1 Hoplostethus mediterraneus
AGCTTACACTTTCTATGTTACCAAGAGATTTGGAGTGCTTCAGTCTGTCCGCCGGCCCTTGAGAGTGATGTGGGCCATAGCCGCTGTGTGGGCAGTCAGCCTGGCCGTCAGTGTGTTACCTTTATGCGGATGGGGCAGTTTTACACCGGCCTCTCTCGGATGTTTCCCAGCGAGCGACAGTTTTTACATTCTGTTGCTTTTCTCTTTATATTCCCTGTGTTTCTGCGGCTTGCTGTTTTTCTTTGTTCCCCTCACCTACCAGCTGCTGTGCTCCAGAGAGCCTCAGAGGACCTTGCTCTACCCGAGCTACGTGGAGATGTCGAGGGGACTGAGTGGCTCCGCTCCTCTCTGTGATCTCCCGTCGTTCTCCCGGGAGAGCCTGAACAAAAGTTTCGGTGCCTATAACGAGCTGAGCCCAGGCTCGTTTGGGACAGGGCTGGAGCTGGGGGAGAACGTGGAGACCCGTCTGTCCCCGGCATGTGTCACCGGGCAGAGGGATGCTGCTATCGGGGATACACCAGTGGTGTTTGCACAAAAGCGCTTTTCCATGATCTTGGCGGTTGTCCGAGTTATCTTATGGATGCCAATGATGGTAAGCATGCAGCGAGACCAGAGTAAACGGTCAAAGAAGCCAAAAGCAACAGCCCATAACTTTTAGAAATAGGCATATACCTCACCATGCAAAATGTCCATCTTGCCCCAAGATTTTAGACTCCCATCTAAAGATTTTGGTTGTATATGATTTGTTTATACTGTTGGTTGGGAGAACAGTGACAGTGAAATCTGTGATCAGAATATGTATTCCGATGTTATTCTCCCATTGTCCTTTTACTCAAATGAAAATAAATTAAATTAAAAGAAAGAAATTAAACTATTCCTCATTTTGCTGTGGATCCCTGGAACCCCTGTCAAGGACCCCTGTGGGACCCCACTTTGGGAATGCTGCTCTATTGTACAGGTCTAAAGGCCTGACATTCTTTTACTGATATTTACGTGACATCTCACCATGTTTTAATATTGAAAATGAGCAAAACCATATAAGAGAAAGATGATACATAACACGTTGAACTGTTGAACTAAATTAAATTAGGCAATTCATAGTGGGCTTTCTATTTTATGGGATAGTTTTAATTTTTGACCCAAACATTTCTTGAGCTGCCTTTGGAGGTGAAATAGCAGTGGCTTTGGAAATTTAAATTCATCCAGACCATTTGTATTTGTCGTTTACATTATTTCCAGCTTCTGGGGCTGGAAAGCAAAACATGTCCAGGTGCTGGGCTTTTCATCGGTTGCATCTATGTTCCTTGTTCCTGTGTTTGTTCACATTACTAATATCACATTACTAATATAATTTCTACACTTAAAACATGTTACACACTTTCTGCATTTGTCTTTATTGTATGGTGTTAAAGGATAATATCAGCACAATGTTGCACCTTTAATAAAGAGATGCTTTGATTTTCTACTATAATTAGTAGGATTAGTCATTTTTCATAAGCAATTATTTATTTGATATTTAATTGAATTAGTACTGCAGTATAATATTTTGTTTTTTGGCTCTATCTGCATTGACATATTTAAACAATGCCCAGTATGGTTATGGATCTGTATTGAGTTTTCATTTACTTACCTTTCTACCACCACATTCTAATTCTTAAACCGCAGAACATCACTGAACACATTTTTCCTGCCTTTCATACACAGACCTTGGTGCTAGTCCGCCACATTGTGAATGCACGCAGCGCATCTCTGGAGACTCTCAGCTTCTTTCTCACCTTGCTTGCCCCTGCGGTCACTCCGCTCTTTGTGCTGTCCGAGCGCTGGATCCATATGCCCTGTGGTTGCTTCATCAACTGCAAACGGGATCCAACACAGGAACCCTCAGGTAGACCGTGGTCTAATGCAAATCTACCAACAATGTAAATTCAAGGGTGTATATACCTAATAAGTCCCAGAGTCAATTGCCCAATGTGAAATATAGCCTACTTCATTTTTTTTGTCTTGAGTGTGCAATGAATCTATTCTCAATTACTTTTTCCACAGTGATGAAAAGACGATTTGAATTCAACCTCTCATTCCAGCAAGGCTATGGAGTGTACAAGTTATCCCATGCAACCAAATCTAACCACAGCCCGTCCATCGAGAAGCCGGCCTACCACAGCCTCTTTAACTGTGACGTCCCCAATACCCGCCTCCATGCACTGGAAAGTGGTGGGCTCTCCAGCTTGGAGGCCAATTTTGATTTCAGCACCACATGCCCCGTGGACAGCTCCTCACACGCAGACCTGCTCTTGGAAGCAGTGGCCGGTGGAGGAGAGGCCCTGGCAGATTGTGCTCCACTGCCCCATGAGAACCTCGGAGATGATCATGGCTTCCATTGTGTTCCTGCGCTGGCTTCTCTTTCTGGCCACCATCGAGAACAGGACCACAATCTCATTGACACATCATCAGTGTTCGAGGGCCAGGAGAGAAGGCTGTCGCACGAGGATTGCCGGAAAATTGAGCTGACAGACTGGGAGTGGTGTAGGAGTAAATCAGAGAGAACACCCCGACAGGTAGGCCACCGTCTAGGCATTAACCCATTAGTCATGACAGTAGTTAGTCTGGTGTTGATGTTGAACCATTACATCATTCATTCAGTCATTCTGCACTTTATGGTTGGCATTAACTGAATGTTCCTCACTCACCACCACTCAAAGTCTTTTGCACCTGTGCTAAACTCGTCAAACAACTGATGCAATATTGCACCCAACATGTGGTGATATAACTAAAGAGGTGATTTACTTATCACATCGTTCTGGACTAAGTAAAGTGCTCAGGACCATAAAAGGGATGGATTTTCCATCTCCCTATCTGTGTGTTTACATGCTGTTCGAAGGGAAATTAAATGCTGTTTTTCTCTAGCCACTGCACCTGTCTGATCTGGTTAGACACAGACAGACACACAGCTGGTGGGCTAGGTGTGTGTGTGTGTGTGTGTGTGTGTGTGTGTGTGTGTGTGTGTGTGAGCGTGCATGTGTGTGTCGGTCTGAATGGCTGTATGACTTTCTGTTTGTTTGTGTCTTGGTGTTTTTGTCTGTGTCTGTGAATGTGTCTGCCTCTTTATAATCAAGCAGACAGACTGGGAGTTGCGCGTGTGATTTATAGATAATGGTTAAAATCTTTTCTCTCTAAGCTTTTTTTCTCTCTTTTCCTCAACATTTTCTATAATTCTGTTAAGCCTCAATGGATTCTGACTAATACAGCAATTGATCATGGTACTATCAGCAACATCCCATTTCAGTAACTAATGTCAGCCTGTCTTTCAAAACCAAATAATCATTCAGTGGTACTCGACAAGCATGCTCTGAACTCAGCACAGCTCATTGACAAGGCTCTCTATTCATTTTATTGAGCCTTGTATTCTTTGGTTTTGAACATCTTTCCTTTACGCTTTCAGGGCCAGTCTTATGGTGAGTGTGTGTGTGTGTGTGTGTGTGTGTGTGTGTGTGTGTGTGTGTGTGTGTGTGTGTGTGTGTGTGTGTGTGTGTGTGTATGTGTGTGTGTGTATGGTGGTGCAATAATTTAGAAAAGATGGAATGCAAAATTAAAAAAGCAATTCACTTTTTGAGTCATGTTTCCGACCACCCACTCACACCCCAGTCTCACACATGTAAACCACACACATGAACCACACACTCAAACACAAGTGTACACCCGTACACAGGACGCAAACAGATGCAGGGTTGCTGTATCTGTGTGCCTTTTCACATATGAATCCTTTTGTAGGTTGTGACCATAAATGTATACTATACAAAGTGAGGAATCTTTCCAATAGATGCAGAGTCAAACCCCATCACAGGGTCAGGAACAGTTCAAGCCAGTTTGTTGAGGACACATCAGTACTGTGCAGCTACTATCCACTTAGACTGCTAAATCTTTCACGCATGACTTTGTAGTAGGAAAAAGACTTACAGCATACATTTTTGCTTTGTTCCAGAAGTCCTTTGCTCTTCGTAAAAAAACATGTATTCCCAATTCCAGAACATTCTGCCTGTGTGCAGTGCTGTTTATGTGCACATGACCCAAATGAATTGTTAAAAAAAATGACAAAATAGTAAATTACTTAATGTTTAATGTATCCAGGCAGTGGAGATAAGAGATGGTAGGAACAGCCTCATTCTGAGAAACAGCAGTCCTGCCACAGACATTACCTTTGAAAGTGACAGTAATGGTGACATTGTGAACAACAACACTATGAGGTCATAATGAACTCAGGAAACAAACTAGGACATTAACAGAGGCTGGGACAAACACACACACACACAAACGCACCCACCCACACACGTGTTCTACTTTGAAGTCTGAATTGTTTTGGTTTGAAAATTGCCAGAGGGGGTAAAATCCATGGAGCATGCATCTACAGCTAGGCCTCGGCGCTCACTTTGCATCACGTAAAAGTTTGAGATGCTCACTGCTGTGTTGTTTGCGTACATGTGTGTTGTGTGTACGTGTATGCGTGTGCGCTTCCTACTTCTTAGTTTCTTATGTGTCTGCTTTCTTATTACGCTGCTAATTAGGCAATCTCTGTATACATTATGTTCCTTTGTGAGGTTTATTCATGGGTTGGGATTATTAGAGTACAAATGATATTTCATGTACAATCACACACTGCACATACACACACACACATGCACAGAAGATGAAAACCTAAAAAATAAAAAAAACACACACACAGGGAAATAATAGATCAAAGCCAAAAAACTAAACACACACACACATACACACACACAAAGCCAAACAACAGAAGAAAGCCAAGTCCAGATAGTATGTGATTTATAGTGTTTCCTGGCAGTGTTTTGTTCCTTGTTAGCAGGCCAGATGTCATTATCCAGCATCTCTCCTCCTTACTGTCAGCCCCTCTGGCCTTCAGTGTCCACAGGGAGAGGTGGGATTTGAGCTTAAAGACATCTTTACCCTCTATGTGACTTTATACACACTGTTAGCAAGCACAGACCTGGGGGCACGTTCACAAGCCCTCTCTCTGATGGGGCTATGGATATCCACTGGACATTCAGACATAAGAAAAAGATTAATAGAGGAGGTTAAAACTATTTAACTCTTCTGGCATCATGTGAATTAATGTTGTCCTCACCATTTAGGGCTATAAGGTTCATGAACAAAAAACAATTGCTATTCCGAATAGACAGGAAAACTACAGAACCAGAATCAACAACATGCCAGGATCTGTAGGGATCAATAATGCTCTTAGAGATATCTTACAGTACTGTTTGTTATTGTAAAAAGGAGAAAGGAGAGAAAACGAAGGAATGAAATTGAAAATGAGAGTCAGGGAGGGACAGAAGATTGACATCCTCTTTGTTGTTATTGTATGTCACAACCACTCAGATTATTAGTATTTAAGTCATTTAGAGGGTTTAGTTAGACCACAGTCTCATCATATGATGCCTTTCCGCTTCCTTGATTTGCACAAACACACATCAAATTGACAAAGAGACTCTAATTTATAGTAAATTACACATGAAATCAATGGATCCTTTAATAAAAAGATATCTTACTGATACTAATCCCAGAAGAAGTGATGTGTTGAGAAAAACCTTTCAAAAATGTGTGAAAATGTATTTTGCTTTGATTGATGCTTTGCATACTGAAAATGAATTAGTCACTAGAAACACCTGTTAGCAACTAAACATTTTGTCAAACCACAATCCTTTTATTACGAACGTGAACGCTTCCAGAAGCTTCTAAATGCCATACCATCTAATTTCTCCAGCAAAGTGCTCTTCACTGTGCTCTAAGCTTCATTAACTCTTGGTGGTCGGTCAACACGTTCATCTTCCTGCCTTTGACATCATGGACACGATCAAAGCTCAATTAGTTTGAACGGAAGGAGCAAGAAGCCCTGTAGGTGATGTAAAGCGTGGCATGCTGCCTACTTCCAGTCAATAACACAACAATGAGCTGCCATTAGCGAACAAAATGATAACACTGATAATATTATCATGCTATATACAAGGAATCACAGTTGCCAGCTTCCTAAATCAAAGTGTGGTGCGAGATGTAGACTTGAAAGCATGTTTTGTGAAAGTCTGTTTTTATTTTTGCCATGCAGCGGTCATCAGGTGGTCTGTCCATCCCCCTGTGTGCCTTCCAGGGCACTGTATCTCTGCAAGCACCCACGGGGAAGACCCTCTCTCTCTCCACCTATGAGGTCAGCAGTGACGGACTCAAAATCTCCCCCAATTACGCCAGGAAGGTACGAGCACGCACTTCTGTCTCTTCTTATGAATATAAATGGAGCTAACAGTTGCAATGATTTTGGAATAGAGAGAAATTAATTGGCATAATTAAATTATTACACAGTAACCATGGATATAAGAAAACTGATTAAACCTCAGTCATCTTATCACTTGAGTTACAGTGATTTGAAAAATTGGATTCATCATGCCATCCCCAGTATAGTACAAGATAAGATGGAGCCAGTGGAGAAGCCCGTGGAGAAATTGGGTTCAGTGAATGGTGAAGGAAAGATTTTAGTTTCAGGAAAGAAAAACAGAGAATTTATATGCTGTGGCCACATGCTATCTGTCAAGTAAACTGTAGCATAAAACTCCCCCTGCCTCTCTCTCAAGGTGGAAGTGTACCGCTCCAAATCAGTTGGCCACGAGCCCAGTGCAGACGACCCCGCATCAGGAGGCCAGGCTGGGGATATGAATGCTAGCAGGATGGGGATGGAAATGGAGATCGGAATGGGCATGGGGATAGGTGCTGGGGTGGGGGATACCAACGTCAAAATCCACCTGGAGGTTCTGGAGATCTGTGACAACGAGGAGGCCATGGACAGCGTCTCCATCATCTCCAACATCAGTCAATCCTCCACCCACGCCCGCTCCCCGTCGCTGCGTTACTCGCGGAGGGAGAACCGCTTTGTCTCCTGTGACCTGGCTGAGACGGCCTCCTACTCGCTGCTCATCCCCAGCAGCGGCAACCCAGAAGCAGACAGCATCAACATCAGTATTCCTGACACGGTGGAGGCCCACCGGCAGAACAGCCGACGGCAGACCCAGGAGAGCTCCGGGTATCGGGAGGAGATACAGCTGCTCAACGAGGCCTACAGGAAGCAAGCTGGGGACAGGGAGGAATGACACACATACTGGAAGGTGGACCTCAAAAGTGTTACACGGGCAGGGGTGAGGTCAAAAGAGCGCCTCTGACTGAAAAGGCTAACGGATAAGTAGACTACTAATGCTTACACGTTGGCAAATAGCACTGACAGATGGTAGAAATGGAGAGTTAGCTTAAGACTTCATGATCATTACCTGTCTGCATCCTCTTGTACGTCCTCCTCAGACAGCATTGTGACAATACATCACCTGTCCATAGTGTACATGAAGATACTGTATATTACACAGTAAAAAAGATAGTGACACAGAGAGAGAGAGAGAGAGAGAGAGATCCTGCTCAGTATTGGTATTCCTGCCAAGACTTTTACCATATGGCAGACCGTTATCACAAAAGTGAGAGACAGAGAGAGGGAGAAAGTCAGAGTCAGAGGGAGGAGCGAAGGACATCACGTGTCTGACATGGATCTGCTCGCCCAGACTACGTCACCTGTGACTCAACGTGGAGATCACCTGACCCCGTGTGTCTGAGTCATCCTGTTTGTGTGTGTGTGAGTTTGTGTTTAGCTTGCAAAAGTAGGCTTGTCCATGAAGATGATTGTGCTGGCTGTGTGAGAATAATGCACCAATGTGTATGTTTGTGGTCTCTTCTCCCAACTGTGTTTAAATACTTCCCTTTTGAGAATGTGTGTCGGTTATGTGTGTGTGATATGTGTGATAAATGTGTGATAATTGACATTGCATCTATCTTTGTTCAGTGTTTATTATACTTTTTACACTATTTATGTTGCCACTATCATATGAGAGAGACCACTATCCACTTCAAACCCCAGACTGAAAGTTAAAGCTGGAAGAAAGTCAAAAGGAAAGGAGAAATAAATGAGAGGCGAGCGTTGAGGGAGCAAGCAATTATTGTAAAAGAGGTCAAAATACTTATGCAGAGCTGTTTCTTGCCTCGTGTACATTCAGTGCAATTTAAATGAGTGACAGTGTGCACATTTTACCACGGTGGGCAGCATATGAATGTGCAGTCCAGAGTCACTTTAGGGATCATCTTCGCTGCCCTCAGTTCACTGCCTCTCTTATCAGTGAGTTTACCTGTGCCTCTCTGTTCAATCCAATACATTCATATATCCAGGACTGGAATAAAGTCTTCATAGACATATTGTGTATTTCAGAACCACTTTGAATGACGACATGGGCTGTGAATGCTTATAAGACCGTTCATCTCAACTCTTTAACAGGTGATGTCATTATATCCATCATTGCACATGATTACACAAAAAACAGCAACATAGTAAAATAGGTATTTCACAATAATTAACTATATATTCATTTGATTTTGTATTATTATTGTGTCTTTTGTATATGTTGGTTGTTTGGGTGCTTGATCTTTAACATGTGATCAGCACTTTGTTGATTTCAGTCGCAGGCTTTTGAATTGTCTCTTAGCAAAGGCCCACTTGATCAGTTGCCACATGTGTCATCCTCTATAAGAATGTGCTCATTAAAGATTTATACTAGAAACCTGCCTCCAACAAGACTACAGTGCATTTATATGTGTGCTCCTGGGCAAAATATATATTGGGAAAATAATAATGTACAGTCATATGAATCATAACGAATGTCCAGTTGTATTCAGCCATCATCATGCCTTCATCAAGAACAGAGACCATCTCAGTCGTTAACAGTGCCAAAGGTTTCAGCTGAACTGAGTGGAAGAAATTAGATGATTTTCTTACAGTAGTAAGGTTCAACTCCTGGTCAAGAGACTGCATTCTCATGAACCATTTTCATAAATATACAGTTATTTTCCCTGTTTGAGAGAATCGGGAATTGCACATCAGTTGCGTCAGTTGTAGTGTGTAGTGTGTAGTGTGCATTTTCAGTCATTCAAGTCAATTATCTGGACTGATTGATTCACAGACTGCACAAATGGGATTCTTTATCACCCTCAATAGAAGCAAACAAGGAGAAATAATTAATGGGACTGACCTAGATATATGTTGTATACAACTATCATTTGTTGTGCCTTTAGGGTGACAGTGACGTGACTAATCCACAACAGCTGTAAGATATTTTTATCGCCCTCTTATCAGTGCGTACAGTTTCAGACGCTACAATACCAACAGTCAAGACATGATGGAGCTTGTGCTACCCCATTTTATTTCTATTCTCTATAATTAGCATCATCAATAAAATCCAAGCTTCTACAAACTGTGGCACCTTAGGGGAATAAAACAAGAGTCACAAGGCCAATCTGAGGCCAGATTCCTGACACAGATCACGCAGTAGGCAGGATTGAAACAAAACGTCAGCAGCCAGCCTCCCTGGCTGCTGAAGGGCCACTAAGTACTTGGCTGACAAAGTCACAAATGTGCCCAGCAAACTAAATTTGCACACAAAAGTACAAATGCTGTCTTGTTAGTCTTGAATATGCATTCGTCAACGTTGTGGGTGTTTTGCTGTGCACAAAACCTGATTCACATTTGTGACTCTCTAAAAACATATGCAAATTGTTTTGGCATCAAATTCGCTTCATAGCAGGGGTGTTGGGGAATAGGGATGGGACAGAAAGTAAACAGTGGGAGAGGGGAAGGGAGAAAGAAAAAGGGAGAGGAAAGGTGAATAGAGGAGCAGTGGATAAAAGAGATTTTTTTTATCCTAAAAATCTCTGGCCAGCAGCTATTTCTCTTGCTTTATCATTTCTCTCTGATCCAAGGACTTTCACCTCCCACTCACCACCACGTGTTATGCTGAAGCAATAACAGGTAAGCCTGCTTTAAAGGGTAACACCAATGGCACTGTTTAAGTCTCTAGGCTGGTGCTTCACCTACCTTCAATGAGCACAGTATGCATTATTGAATATGTAAGCCACAGTAAAAAAAAAAAAAAGACTCTGAAATGACCAGTGTTTGTGTTAAATAATTCAACAGGGTCAGAGCATCACAGGTAGCCCTGAGGATAGAGGAAGACAAGGTGTGCAGAAAGAGAAGAGTGGGATGGAGATGAGGTGGGGGAGGGAGCTCAAAGCATATTAAAGAGTCCTTTCTACCTTCATCTCTTTTGATTTCACAACCCCTCCACTACACTAGAAGCTCTCTCTCCTCTATCTTTTCTTCTGGTATCCCCCCCCCCCCCCCCCCCACACACACACACACACACACTTTCCACTATTATTCTGTCCTTCTCTTTCTCTCTATCTCAGGTGCTCTCACTGCAACTCATTTTCAATCTCTTCACCTCTCACCTTGGAGCTGGGATATTGATGGGGCTCACACGTATCAAATAATGACAAACCAGAGATAAGGCATCGGCGGCAGAAGAGAAATGCTGGGCGTCACTTGTGATTCAAACAAAAACATATATTAGATGAAGGCTGATATTTTTCTTTACGCTGAGCCTTGGATAATTCTGACAGGACTGAATATATTTCTGTCAAAGCTGGTTGATGATAAATCATCAAGGTTGAATATTCTTCAAAGCAAAGCCAGATAGACTGATTTGGTGCACGGGGGGAACGTGAGAAAATTGCTGAAAACGAACTCTTCAACAAACAAGAAAAAGTAAACAAAACATTAAACATTCAACTTATCTTTCACATGAACGGACAATAATTATCTTCATCCAGATGAATGAATTTTCTAGGCCGCGGGAATTTTCATCTTCTGTCTGGATGGTTGTCTTTTATGGATTTCCTTAATTACAAATACACTGTGAAAGTGGCCGAGCTGCACAAAATATAATTTGACAGATAAGAAAAGCAAACAGATAATAACCTCATTTGTATCATTGGTATGACGAGGACGGAACAGCAGCATGTGTGAGGACTGGAAGCTAATTTAAAATGGTCACACAGCTTGAGGGTGGGATCCACTCTGCAACCTCTCAAACCCAATGCATGACTCCCCCCACACACTCACCCTCCACACTCCATCCCTCTTTCTATCCCTCTTGTCTCTGCCATTCGCTTCATGGCACTAATTATATTGCTTTTTACCCTTTAAGACAAAGGGAGACAGGGTAAGAAAGGGTAAGAGAGAGAGAGAGAGAGAGAGAGAGAGAGAGACAGACAGATAGAGAGAGAGAAAGGAAGAAACATATCTATCACTACAACAAACACCTACCAACAAATTTAAAACAAGACTATGTTGAGCACAATCTAATTAGCAACTTGCTGTAAGTCTGAATGCCCATAAACAAACACAGATGCAGTGAAGGGTGAAGAGAAAGGTTTTTGCCAACTAATTGCCGACACAAAGTGATGAAATAAGAACCAACACAAAAAAATGTTTTTATTGGAAAGTAACAAAAAACAATTCTTCTTCTAGTGAGACAGACAGGGTTTGTTAAAACTTCAGTCTCAGTAAAGTGAAGTAAGTTATGTGTCGTAAGATGGTTACATGGTTGCTCTTGTATTTTAGAATAGAATAGAATAGAATAGAATAGAATAGAATAGAATAGAATAGGCCTATTACTGTCCAATTATTTTAGTGTGAGAAGGTAAAAGCTTTAGAATTGTTGCTGGATTATATACACAGTAGGATTTGTTCACAATATTATCACAATATGAAACACAGCAAAGCCAAGAACCCGTGGAAGTGGAGTGATGCAGCATTTTCATGTTTTGTAGCAGTGAGTTTGATGTGGAGCTTCAGGAGTGGATGCCAGGGTGGATCTTTTTCATTTTGCTCTAACCTTTAAGGCTCAGACAACAGGTCATGCCCCAATGCCCCATTGAGAGGAGCAGAATAAGCCCTTCTTTAAGAGGCTATGTGAGGCTAGTTAGGACTTGGGTTAGGGTCAAAATTACAAGAGGGATTAGGTTTATGATAGTTTATGAAGTAAGGGCTAAGATTAGGCACGTAATGGTGAGGGGTAAGGGAATGAATGAAGTCAATGTGTATGTGTGTGTGTGTGTGTGTGTCTATCATTCATTGGGCAAGGTACAGCGCTGAATTAGATTAGAATTAGATTATCAGACAGGTTTCATTTTCTGTGAAATTACAAGAAACGTTTTTTTTCATTAGACTCTCAGACCTCCCAGATCTAATGCTCATAACATCAAACAACCCCGCTGCTGCAGGTACCTTTCCTCTTGTGCGCGAGGAGCCAGTCGTGGGTCGTTGTACGTTTCCGCGCGTCAATTTTCGTCGACTGATAATTCTGACGTCAACAGTGTGCGACACGTCGAATGTAGTGCGAGCAATAGGTTTGGGTATATACTTGACAGCGGCATCATCTCGTTGCTATCGGCAAGGAGAGAAATAGCAACACAACATCAACGTGCCAGATCTTAAAGTCAACACGTTGATGTTCATAACATTGTCTGTGGCTGCTTTTCAGCCTCACGCTTTCAGCTTCAGTGCCCCTTACTCAAATCCATCCCAGACAGCTTGTAGCTAACTGTCGTTTTAGCCAAAGAGCCATAACATCACATCTCTTCTTTAGCTAACGAGTGGTGCTGCAACTACTAAGCTACAGAAACGGGACGGGCCCGAGTTATCAGTTTATACTTATTCATTGATACATAACGTCACTAGATTTCTGACAGCTTTTTCTACGTTTCTTGCTAGCGCTGCTAGTTTTTGAAGGCGGTATGAGTTATGGATATGGTGGTGGGAGAAGAGGCAGAAGAGGTGGTCGGGGGTTCGGGGAGGGCAACAGAGAAAAATGGGACAGGGGAGGAGGTGGAAGGGGAAACGGTTCTCGTGATGACCAGGACCGGGATGGTGGACAACGGGACCGTCCTCCGCCACATCTGAAGGGTCGTGAGATTGGTCTGTGGTATGCGAGGTATGGAGCCGTGAGGAGGAAACAGGCTGATCGGAGATCGGTACGTACAGTGATCAGAATGCCGTCCCATCCACTCGGTTGTTTGAGTGCTTGCTTAATTGCTTGTGAGTGAGTGAGAGAGAGAGTTTGTGCACCATCCAGCATTGATATCAGAACAAGATAGGTTGTTATGGTGATTGGCAGGTTTTGAGAACTTTCAACCATGGACTCCAGCACAGACGACTTCACCAAGCCATTGTAACTTCTTGGTGGAGGATAGGTTTGCTTAATGAAGTTTGCACAGATTGCAGGCAAAATCATCCAAAACTGCATGTGCATGATTGCATGAACTAATTTGTGTGAATGTCTCTTAACAATTGCAGCACTTGTGGATTTCATAGTGTCGGTGAGATAAAATGAGACGTGTCGCACCACTGTGGCACATTGCCTCAAGCCAAGGAGTTGGTGTCACGCTAACCTATAGGTCAGTTACCCTATCTAACTGCGCAGGTGCGGCTAAACTCCCCCTTCCCATGTCTGTGCGTAGCGGGCGGTGGTCCAGATGGATGAGGCCAGAGAGCAGCACATCACCAAGCTGCTCAACTCTGTCCAGAATGACCCGCCTGGTCCAGAGAGAGGCAGCAGGGATGCCGGAGCTTCTACTTCTGACAACTGGCGTACACCTGTCAATAAAAGTGGTCATTGGTGAGGATAGCTTGCATCACTTTCTCTTTCTAGGCTTGGCGTACAATGTAATGTCTACTCTGGAATAAAGTAAATACAGTAAGCCATCCAGGTGGGATCAGTGTGCATGTACTGTCAGTTAATTAGCCAGCTGCAACTATTGACACGTATCACTGACAAGTATCAACTATCAATAACATGTCGATGGCTTATGTATGCAGTTTCTTTGATGGTGACATGCCAGAAGAGGATAAACAGAAGACTGAGATCAAATCAGAGGAACTGGAGGAAGACGTTAGTGAGACACAGAAGAAAATATCTCACAAATCGAGACGGTAACTTGAACACCACATTAGGTGCATGCTGAAACAGACTGACTGGCTCCAAAAATGGGCTATCCTCTGATGTAACCCCATGCCCACATCACAAAACTACCAATATTGATGAGTGAATTATTGTTTTGGGCCCATTGATACAGCTTAAATATCTTTTCCTTCACTTTTTTCTTTTAGATATTTTTCTCAGGAAGTGGCCAAAGATGAACCTCCCAGCAAGTGGGATGATGATGAAGAAGAAGACGAAGAAGAAGAAGAAAAGGAGGAGGACAAAGAGAAAATCCGAGGGAAAGAGAAGGTTCTGGAGTACCTGTTTCAGGAAGTAGTCCGAGACAAAACTAAGGACGAGTACTTAAAGAGAGATCTGCAGAGCAAGAAATCAGACCCCAAGTACCAAGAGATGCTGGTGAGAATAATGTACATCGGCCATTTTGATACACACAGAACTAGCGAAGGTTGCTAGCATCAACAAGGTAGTCAAATGACCTACTGTAGTAGTGACTTAGTGTCAGAAGAGACTCACCATTAGTGACGTTGAGTGAAATAAAATAAAATGCCTGCTAATATCACAATGTCCACTAGGCTAGAGATCTATCATTGATTTGATAACTATCCTAAAAGATATTGACACCTTATCCTGTATAAGGTGCTAAAATTAAACGTAAATGATCCCCGTGGGGGATTTTTTATTACAGCAGCAATGAATATGATATGAACAAGAATACAAGAATACAATATATTGATAATAATACAACAAAATAACACTGAAGAGAGTCTGCTAATACAGGCTTAATGACAGGTATTATTACAGGTTAACAAATGCAGTCTTCAAATTTACAGTTTAATTTCAGAATTTAATTGAAGATTGTTCATTTTCATCTGCAGAAATTCAGGGTAAAACTGCCGTCCTACGCGAAGAGAGAGGTAAGATTTTTAATTGATACTTTTTTATGTGACTACTCTTCATCATGAACCAGTTGATCTCTGGCAAAACATGCACCCTGAATTAGGATTCCCTGCTATGTTTTTGTTCTCACTTGAAGCCCCGTGCCTAATCAATGTTTTATTTTCCTCCCTTCACCTTTGTCATCACCCTTTTGCCTCTATCCCTGGGTAGGAGCTGGTGGAGCTGATCAACGGCAACCGTGTCCTGGTGGTCAGTGGGGAGACTGGCTGTGGAAAGACCACCCAGGTCACCCAGTTCATCCTAGATGACCACATCAACCGAGGCATGGGCTCGCTCTGCCGAGTGGTCTGCACACAGCCCCGACGCATCAGCGCCATCTCCGTATGTACTCTCTGTCTGTCTGGTGTGTGTGTGCCTGCGTGCATGCATGTTGGGCGAGCGAATGTGTTGGGTAAAGTGTCTAAAGGGTTTATGTTGTGTGCACCTGATATGCTATTGCCTCCCTCAGGTATGGTCTTATGGTCTTTTGTGTGTATGTGTGTATGCACTTCCTTTCAGGTAGCGGAGCGTGTAGCATCAGAGAGGGCAGAAGCTGTAGGGGATGGAAACTCTTGTGGTTACCAAATCCGCCTGCAGAGGTAAGGGACACTGTGTCTTTCCAAACATGTGTTGAAGCATAAAATCCCTGGTTGGTTCATTGGTTAGTAAATACCAGAAATACCCACTGATTTTGAATGATGGGGAAGCGTTAAAAGGGAGATTTAGGGAACAAGAAGCAACATGTGTCTTCGTTACTGAAGAGTAGTCGAATTATTGCTGATTTCATAAATGTCCCTGTCCACTCCTGTTTGGTAACCCCAGTTTGAAGTATAATCTGGCCCAGGTGATTTTTCTACTTTGTTTATATTTTGGAAACGGAAGCAGAGAGCTTTTTAGCCTAAAAAGGGACTTGCTGTTCCATTGCGTCTGTGAGCTTTCACAGAAAATGAGTGAATGATCTGTTTCATTGCCACTAAGCCCTGCTCCTAACTTGATTTGCTGGCCTATTGATTTTCTGAGCCAAGGGATCCCTACTGAGGATTAGGTTTGATTCATGGTCTACAGAAGGGGATGGCGGATGAAGAGGATGTGCCTTCTAGTGTGAAATGAATGTGCATGTTCATAAGTGTATATTCCATTTACCTATGGACTATGGCCTTATCCATATCTCAAGACTGTGTACTTGAGGTTCAAGGGTTCAATGGTTTATAGTGGTACAAAAGTGCAGTGAAATGCTCAGTGGTATACTCTGAATCACTATGCTAAAGTTGAAAAGGAAAAGGGGGTATGAAGTATGAAGTGAGATGAGATAGTACAAGACAGATGGAGTAATGGTGGGGGAGGGGGGGGGCAGGTCAGACCTGATGTAACGGGAAGCAGGAGAGCAGGGAAAGAGAAGTTAAAAGATGCTTAGAGAAAAAGGATTAACTGTCAAGGGGATGGGACAAATACAGGGATCCCAAGAGCGACAATTTGTCGGAGTATGCCAGTCCTGCCATTATTTTTTTTTTCTTTGGTGGCATCACGTCTCTGAAATTGTGATTTCCCTAAGGAAAAACGATATTGAAGCAGTGTTTTGTGGTTTCTAAAGCTGTGGTCATATTTCTGTCATATTTCTGAAAGGCTAGTCCATTTTAGAACAGCAGCTGTTAGAGCTCCATTTGCCCAAAAAACATTTGTCTCTCTCAGTTGATAATCGAGTTTGTTTAATTCAGTTTGGCCACACCATGCATTCAAGTTAGCATTTGCTAAGTAGACTTAAAATTGCAGTAAAACAATGTATTAGTCCACACAACCCAAATCAGAAAATCATTGAGTTAAATGTGTTACAGTTTGCCGCAGTTCAAACGATAGCTGATTGTAATAGACACTATAAACACCTAACACATCTTGACCAAGATGTTGACCAGACAGAGGTTATATGGAGAACTTGCTTTTGGATTTGTGGAGAACATTACCTGAAACTAATGCATTCAGTTGCGGTCAGCCAAAGTGTGTGTGTGAAATATGTTTTTCAGTTCTGTCATAAGGCAGACCTGATTCTACTTTGGTTAAAACAAATGTGAATTGAACCTCATGATTTGACATTTCAAACCCTTCAGGTACTGACTGATGGCAAACTCAAATCTGCTATAAAGAGGGTGTGAAGGGAGTTACCTATTACAACCAACTTCACTTATTATAGTAGCACAGTTTCTACATTCATCTAATTCATGCAGTGTAATGACACATTCACTTCAACAGGCAGTTTATTTCAGTAGACAATATAAAACTCTGTGTCTGTGTGCAGTCTGGATCAAAATATCAATATGCATCTCTCTCTCTCTCTCTCTCTCTCTCTCCCTCTCTCTCTCTCTCTCTCTCTCTCTCTCTCTCTCTCTCTCTCTCTCTCTCTCTCTCTCTCTCTCAGCCGGTTACCACGGAGACAGGGTTCAGTGCTGTACTGTACAACAGGAATTATTCTTCAGTGGCTACGCTCAGATTCGTGAGTGCCCGCTTCTCATCTTCATCAACATTCTGCCTCTCCCAGCTCTCAGTATATCTACTGCTGTTTTTTTCTATCATACACACACACACACACACAGCTTCTGTTGACTCATCCCTTATTGCATTCTCAGAGTGTCTACAGATAAACTACAGAGACTAAGTGAGGGGTGCCAGCGTTTGTTTTTCTTTGCTTTAGGTTCTGACAGAACTTGCATTATTGTAATGAGACATTTTAGAGCTACGGTAGACTGACAAAATGCTTCACGGGTAGCGACTAGGCCACTGCATAACAACGTTTTGGCATTAAGGCTTGCTACACAGCAGCTAGGTTACAAGCTCACATTCTCTATTGCCTGCACGGCAACTTTTAGCATCCAATCATTGCATTAGTGATGCATTTAGTGACAGATCTGGCTGTAAAAAAAAAGCTGATTCTGTTCAGATTGCTGTTGGATCTTCAAAAACGGACATGGAAGTGGTCAGTCGTGCATTCACTGTGCTCTGGATGCAATCAGCCACAATGCGCATACAACCAATGTAATGAGAAGGTGAAAGAGAGTATGTGGAGCAGACGTGGCAGCAGCTATTTTGAATTACAAAGCGAAAAGTAAAAGGCTGTTGATTTCAGTTCCCTTGGGGTTCCATGGGCTGTTTTCAGGTCAAGTAGGGACATACAGCAATGTGATCTGAAAAAAATCAACACTTTTGAATCAGATCTCAAAAAATACATTGGAAATGACAAGTGAAGAAGTAGCCCACAAATACACACACTTACACTCTAACCTGGCTCTACCCCCCCCTCCCCGCCTGTATCAGACTGCTGTCCAGTATTAGCCACCTGGTTCTGGATGAGATCCACGAGAGGAACCTGCAATCTGATGTTCTCCTCGTCATTGTCAAGGACTTGCTCAAGCTCCGACACGACCTCAAGGTCATCCTCATGAGTGCCACACTCAATGCAGAAAAGTTCTCCAAATACTTTGGTACGTTTCCCACCAAATAACCAGCTTATCCCTGTTTATCAAAAAAGCCGTTGTGTATTGTACATGTACATACACCGTGGAAACTGAACGTTCCTTCGCATCTCTTCCCCTTTCCGCTTCCTCCCTAGACAACTGTCCAATGATCCACATCCCTGGGTTGGCGTTCCCAGTGAAGGAGTTCCTCCTGGAGGATGTTGTGGAGATGACCAGGTAAGACCCACCCCACCCCAACTGCAATTTTTCCTCCCCCACAAATAAAACGGGAACCCCTAAACCCCATGGCATTTCATGGGATCTGAACCGTCTGGGCTCTGTCTGCCAGGTATCATCCCCAGAAGCAGGACCGACGCCCCTCGTGGAAGAGAGGCTTCATGCAGGGGCGCAATTCTAGACCCGAGAAGGAAGAGAAAGAGGCTGAATACAAGGAGAGCTGGCCCTGCTACGCACGCACTCTACAGGCCAGGTGAGTGGGTGAGGACAGCAGGGTTGTCCAAGTGACAGATGAGCTGCCATGTTGATAGATGTGATGTTTAGGTGGCAAATGGGAAGTTATGACTTTGTGACATCCAGATTTTTACAAAATGAACACTTTTTCATGTGAGTATTTGAGCTTCAAGTTGAGATCTGACGGGAGCAGAACAACTTGACAGCTCAAAGCAACGGCTTGAGCCGTCAAGTCAAACTCATTTAAAGTTGTAAAACTCCATTTAAGTTTTCTGAAGAATATGGTTGCTCGAGATCAGCTTTTTCATACTTCAGACATGCACTTAGTGAGTGATACATTTCAGTTTATGTTTTATAGCAAACATAACATTGTATTGTCAACCAAAAACACAAAAAGTTAAGAAGTGGATGTGCCCTGCCTGCCTGTTGCCTGATGGCCTGGGGCCAGTAAGATGTTGATGATTAGGACACTAACCAAAAAAAACCTTTGTGGTCATCCAGTGATAAGCCTTTCATCTTTGCCTCTCTGTTCTTCCATTGGCCCACTCTCCTCTCTGTTGTGTTTTCTCTGACCAGTCGGATTGGATGCCAGCTCAGATTAGTCAGGAATCTGGCAACTCAAGAGAGTTGTGTGGAACAGACATGATGGCAGCTAGAATTACAAAGCAAAAGTATTTTTCTTTCAACCGGTTAGCAACACTTTCCTTGCAGTGAAAATGACAAATCTACCACGTACCATTGGTCATCAAATTCCAAATCAGGCAGATGGAGTTGGCTCATTTTTAAAGGCACTGACAATTACTGCAAACGCACAATCGATGCCCACGACAAAAGCCTGCTGCACCTGCTCTGTATGTTAGCAAAGTGGCTAGCTGACAGCCTCTCATCAGGTTTGATTCATGTATTGGCAAGACAGATGATGTTAGTTATGAGGGTTCATCCTTTAATAGTATCAGTGCTTTATGGGCAGAGTAGTTAAAAATCATGAATGCAATTTTGATATTTAATCATTTTCAAAATAAAAAACATTTTATAATAATAAATTACTTAAAAATATGAAAAAGTTATATTTTCATTTTTGCCTGGTGAGCCAATGAAAACATACCACAGGTAAGTAGAATTCTGACCTACTGGCCCAAATAGGCAAGTCAAAAAAAGTAGTGACCTGAAAAGCTTATGTAAACAGTATTTTCCAATAGGAATATCTACTATTTTTCTCGGAGGATGTGAATGCAGAATTACACCAGCTGGGTCTCCTAAACAACCCCACCATGGTAGCTAGCTGTAGCACAAGCTTGCTACCTCGGCGTCAGGATCCAGTGAGAAGAGTTTACTGGCTGGCACAGCATTTTATTTCCAAACACAATAGATCAGGCCACGGATGTAAACCAACATAAATATAACGATCCGGTCTTCAGCTTTTCAGCTCAGTCTCTCAGGTTGCCATGGCTGCTGCCAGTCTAGTTCTCACTCACTGGAAAACAACCAAACACAATGGTTCAATCAGTTTCAGGCTGCAGTTGTCCACTTAGCCTTAATCGGCCGGAGCAGCCAACGCCTCAACCCCCTCTTGGTCCTCATAACCCAGGTATGATGACCAAAAAGATAGACATGGCAACAGTTGGGATCTTGGGTGAAGGAAAAGAGATATGTCTGGATGGATTATTATTTTTGTGATTCTATGATTCCCAGGTACTCTGACAACACCATCGAGGTGCTGGAGATGTTGGACAATGATGAGAAGATTGACCTGGAGCTGATCGTGGCACTGATCCGCCATATTGTGCTCAATGATGAAGTGAGTTCAACCTATATCCATGGTTTACAAGGCAACTGGCTGAAAGTGTCGATCAACTCTGTGTGTCCCTGAAGCTTGTCTTGTAGATTTTAAGGTGCATGTTCTTGGCCTTGTTTTAAAAAATCTGTACCCATTTTGATGATAGAGAAACACAAGAGAGATGAACCCTGTGAAGGTGAAGAAGGTTTCAAATGAGACACATTAGTGGAAGATAAATGGACTGAAGAAGGAAGAGAGGTACAGTACATTCATAGGTAGAGCAGATGGAAGGAACAGGAAGGCTAGCTTCCAAAGGCAGTGACAAGAGATCAGAGGAAATGACACTGATACTGGCAGTAGATCTGTGCTAATGAGTGATGGAACAGATGCTCCTACAGCGCCCCCCCGTTCTGTTTTCTCTCTTTCCAATATTTTTCAAATTCTTCCTTTTTTTCATCAATGTAATTTCAGTGTTTAATCCAATCCTCAATAATGTGGAGTATGTCAATTATCTCAAACAAAAACACTTTTAAATGTTGTATCATAGCCTTCAACTATACCCAGATCATGAGTTGTGGTGCAGAAGAAATGGATCCAAAAAGCTGTGGATTCCATAGGAAAACATTTTTTTTAGGTAAATTCGATGTTCACTCTTCTGCAAATAAAACTTGTAGAGGGGATTTTCCTATGTGCAATATGGTTCTTTCTCATTCTTCTAGACAGTACCAGTCACAGTCAGGCAGGCCAATGCCAACATGTGCTAGAACTCATCAGAGCTGCATAATGGGATAAAATCTAACACACAGCACCATACACTGCTACCTTCCAATTCAGTTCACGGTAGTCTGTTCTTTTTGTACACTGTGTCAATGTTCAGTACAGCCTGTGTGTATGTTTTTCCTAGGAGGAGGAGAAGCATGAGGCTGAGGAGAATGAAATGAGACAATGAAATGCTAGAATGAAGGAAATTTAAAGTTTGAAGAAAGTGCGGAGACCAGCCGAAGAGTTAAGGATCTGATTTAGGCTATTTATGTTGGTTGGTGGGTGTTTGTGAGGGAGTAACAGAGTGAGAGGAGTCCAAAGTTATAGACAGAGCAATTATCCCTCCCTGTATGAAGCCATATCTATCAGTCACGGTGACCCTGAGCCAGTCGGTCAGCTGCTTTGCCCTGGCATTGTCAGGCGCCCGAGAGGGAACCGGCTGATTGGCTGTGACAGCATTCTGATCCGTCTGCCAGGGTTTTGACTGTGATGATTGGTTAATTATGATGCAAGAGTCTGTGATTACACACCTAGGGGGATGACATGGCAGGCGCCCATTAACACCCGCTGGGCACAACTGTCTGTGTCTGTGTGTCTCTGTGTGTCTCTGTGTGTCTCTGTGTGTCTCTGTGTGTCTCTGTGTGTCTCTGTGTGTCTCTGTGTGTGCGTGTGCGTGTGCGTGTGTGTGTGCGTGTGCGTGTGCGTGTGCGTGTGCATGTGCGCACAACAATGTGTTTGTGTGCAAAGTAGTAAGCCAACACTGCAGAGTTCCCCATGCTTTCTATTACTTGATTTTAAATTAATCAGAGATGTATTGGTGTGCGCACATGTTTCCTGTAGCTTGTAACTACGCACAATGCCTGCGTATCACACACACACACACACACACACACACACACACACACACACACACACACACACACACACACACTCCCATGTGGGAGCTAGTGGTTGGTAAAAAGAAAAAAGAAAAACGGGCCGGTAAAAATAATTAGCATTAATTAATAGGCAGGGGAGCTTTATCTTTGTTCTTCCTCTCACTGAGGAAATTAAGGTATAATGTTTTTTTTAATCCAGTGGAAAGAGTGGACTATTTTCAGCCTCTTTAATATCGTCCTGAGAATATTTTTATTTAACATTAGTTCTTTGATGAAGTGAAATAACATTGCCAGAAACTTTTCACCATAGATGATAGATTAATTTGGGCTAGACCAAACACTACAGCTGAGTTTTGCACAGGTTTTCAAGTCAACGTCCTTTGTTGATATTTATGTCTATACAAGATTTTTCTTGATACAGATTGTTGAGACAAATGAGGCCTATTATGTTGCTCTCTGGCCTTTTTAAGCAGAAAGAAAATGGGGTGCTGCAGCCCGTGTCTATATGTCTATATGCACCTTTCTGGATTATACCGTTTGGCACAATCTAACCTACATGTATGCACATGACCTGCACACATTTCTGTATGCATCTCTGTATATGAGTCTGTATGTGTTTCTGTACATTATGTTACATCAGTCTGTCTATGAAAAAGTGGATAGCCAATGATGCACAATTTCACACCCCACATAAATGCTCTGTAAATCTGTCAATAATCAGTATTTTGAGGGGATCGTCACAGTTTTGTCTTATTACAGTTTATTATTTTACAGTATATTATGTATCTAGGCTGACACCTAGGTCTACATTAAGTTGTCACTCGTTCCCAGGCACTGGTGTTGGTTGGATGACTGACAGACATGCATGGTAAATGGCTCATGCTGGAATGCATCCAAGCCTGCGAGCCAGCCTTATCCGTTAACCGCTGTGTGTTTACCCAGCTTGCATTTCTGTGTCTTTGTGTTGTCCAGGTGACTAATTGGTTTGTTGTTCCCACTGAGAGAATGAGTCTGTCCCTGCGTTAATGAAAAGCAGGGGCTCTCCTGTAGTAACGATGTTGTTGTCAGAGGCTGGCAGCGCCTATTGTGTGGCCGACTGTGGAGGTGGGGAGCCAGGGGGCGAGTCTTTATCTCCATCCTCCTCCGCCTCACCTCCTCCCGGGGCACGGGGACCTTGTTATTTAACTTTTAGTTCTTTTGATGAAGTGAAATAACATCACCAGAAACATTTCAGCATAGATGATAGATCATTTAGGCTAGACCAAACATTGTTGTTCCTGAGCTTCCTCTGGCTAATGTCTGTTTGATGTTCTGTTGGTGGTTTGTTTCTGGTCGTGCCCCGCTGGTTTGGTACGTCTGACAACTATTACAGTTGTGTCATGTCTTTGTCTGACAGGAAGGAGCCATTTTGGTCTTCCTGCCTGGCTGGGACAACATCAGCAGTCTCAATGACTTGCTCTTGGCTCAGCAGATGTTCCGATCAGGTACACACACACACACACACACACACACTTTTATCATTTATCAATTTGATGTATTGTTGTGAACTTGAATTTATTCAAGTTTCAAATTAATTGTGGTTGTAATTGTTTGGTTTGAAGAATTTGATCTTATATTAACAATATTATGTATTTTGTTGAGTTTATCCTGTGTTTCCTTGTTTCCTTGTTTCAGACCGGTGTGTCATCATCCCTCTGCACTCTCTGATGCCTACTGTGAACCAGACCCAGGTCAGCATCTCTCTCTCTCTCTCTCTCTCTCTCTCTC
Organism: Hoplostethus mediterraneus; assembly: GCA_034670385.1. Classification (NCBI taxonomy): domain Eukaryota; kingdom Metazoa; phylum Chordata; class Actinopteri; order Trachichthyiformes; family Trachichthyidae; genus Hoplostethus; species Hoplostethus mediterraneus. Next base: position 176,460 of record JAXDDW010000107.1, read on the forward strand.
TGTGCTCTGCTCTGTGTTTATGTCTCTCCCTCTTTCTCTCTCCGCCAAATCTCTTGCTTCATTCTCTTTTCAACCCCAGCAAAGTCCAATCTGACGTTCTCTCCCCTCAGGTGTTCAAGAGGCCTCCTCCTGGAGTCAGGAAGATTGTGATTGCTACCAATATAGCTGAGACGAGGTGTGTGTGTGTGCTCACTGAAACAGGTTGACGATGCTTAGCGAAGTTCAGTCGTGTTTGTGTGCATGCGTGTGAGTACGCATCCATACATGTGTCACACAGTCGGTGGATACAGCAGATTAATAACGAATGCTGTCATTGGCTCAGGATAGAACACACTGACTCAGTGACAGGCCGTCTGTTAATACACACACACACGCACACACGCACGCATGCACACACACACACACACACACACACACACACACACACACGCACACTGAGCAAATTAAGAAGTCTCTGCACAACTGACTCTCCTCCCATCACCCTAAATATAGACACCGATCTTTTCAAAGGACTACATGTTATTTTTACCTCTGTATGGTGTGCGTGCGTGTGAGTGTGCGCGTGTGTGTGTGTATGTGTGTTACCTCAGCATTGTTGTTCACTCTTTCTCACTCTCTCTCTCTCTCTCTCCCTCCTAGTATCACCATAGATGACGTCGTCTTTGTGATAGACGGAGGGAAGATTAAGGAGACCCACTTTGACACCAACAACAACATCAGCACCATGACAGCTGAGTGGGTTAGCCTGGCCAATGCCAAGCAGAGGAAAGGACGTGCTGGCAGGTGTGTGTATTGTGAGGGCAGGCTTTGTATTAATGTCTGGAGGTGTGCCATTCACCCTTTTCCTTCATCATTTCATCTCATCTCTCGGTCTCTGTCTCCCTCCCTCCCTCACATCTATATGCATTGAGTAAGCCAAAGTGTAGTCTCTCCCTGGTTATCGTCCAGTCTGTGGCTGATTCGAGTCCCCTCTGTTCTGTTAGCTGGCATTGACGTTAATAAGGAGCTACGCCCAATTAGCAGGAGCCGCTAACTGTGTGTGGTTTCATCCCATTCATTTTAAATTAAGGGCTGACATAACAGTCACATAACTTTTTTTTTTCCCTCTCTCTCTCTCTCTCTCTCTCTCTTTCTCCCCCTCTCTGGATACGTACAGGGTGTGTCCGGGGAAGTGTTATCATCTGTACAACGGTCTCAGGGCCAGTCTGCTGGAACCCTATCAACTCCCCGAGATCATGCGGACGCCGCTGGAGGAGCTCTGCTTGCAGATCAAGGTTGTGCATGTAGAGACGCAGGGATGGGTGAATGCCTGTGAGTTGAGATGAGGACGAGGGTTTGCCGTGGAGAGGGTTCTGTGAGTGCAGGGGGGGGAGAAATGAGGACAGTGCTGCTGCTGTTGGCCTTGTATTGAATTACAGCCTCTTCCATCTAATGAGGACTACGGAGGAACAACCTGGCCCGACTCCCCGACTGATTCCCTTTGCTCCAGCTCTTTCTTTTTGCCAACAACATAATCGCTTTAATCGTCAACTGTCTCTCGTTCTCTCACTTTGGCTTCCTTGTCTTACTATTCATTTTGTCTCCTCTTTTTCCTTTTTGTTTTTTTTCTCCTCAAACTTCCCTCGGACATATTCCACCCATGCTAATGGAACATTAAGTTCCCTCAGATCTAGCCACTGGTGTTTCGCTCTCACTGACAGCTTTAATGGATGTGTGCGTGTTTCTTGCACTAGTTCATTTGTGTGTGTGTGTGTGTGTGCGCGTGTGTGTGTGTGGGGATGAAACTGGTGGGTGAGAGGCAGACTAATGCACCAATCAGCCCTTTAAGTGCGAGAAGCGCTATCAACAGGCCAACCCTGAGCAGACACTAATGCACCAGCACTCCCAACACCACCCTATTAGTCATAGTTATGCTTGTGGGAATGAAAATAAAAAGTTAAGTTTAGCTTCCTTCCTCTTTCAATTTGTAACGGGGAGATGTTTGATGTGTTTAAGAATCCCTGCTAATGTGGTCTTTGACACGTTGATTCTCTGAGGAAACTGAGGAAAGCGATTGGTTGGAATTTGCTCATACATAGTATAGATGACATTAGGATGAGATTAGGCCCTTGCAGGTATACCTCACCATCCTCTCATCCTTGTGTTACCCACAGGGAACATGAAACATGATTGCATTTTTGTTGCTGTCTAATGTATTGTGATGTGTGTGATGTGTCCAGATCTTAAAGCTGGGGTCTATAGCTGGATTCCTGGTGAAAGCCCTGGACCCTCCCACTGAAAAGGCTGTCAGTCTGGCGATCAAGCACCTTATAGACCTGGTGAGAAAAGAGATAGAGACTTTTGATGTTTTTTTAATGAAAAAAACACACAAACCAGAAACAATGCACACAAACCAATAACAACAGAACTGTATATGCCAAAATCTACAGTGCTAATAGCTAATGCAAGTACGATTGACATTTGGGGAAGCAGGGTGGCATTTTGAGGAGGGAAACCATCCCTCACCCTGTGGACCCAGGTTCAAGCCCCTGTGCTAGTAAGCATCCGCCTTGCTGAAGTGTCCTCGAGCAAGACACTGACTCCCCATTAGTACCAGGGGTGCTGTTGCGTAGCTGACCCGGGGGTCTGACCTCCCTGTGGAGAGGGATTTCTCCAATGGAGAGCAATAGAGAACTCTACAGGGATACGAAGAGTAGTTTAACACTTGAAGTCGGCTCCAGATATGTGTATTTTAAATGGGTTTGTGTTCATGTTGTATGCATTAGAATGCCCTGGACCAATCAGAGAATCTGACAGCGCTGGGTTTTCACCTGGCCCGTCTGCCCGTGGAGCCTCACATCGGCAAGCTGATCCTGTTTGGCGCTCTGCTGGGCTGCCTCGACCCCGTGCTCACCATCGCCGCTTCACTCAGCTTCAAAGACCCTTTCTTCATACCCCTGGTAGGGCGCAGAGATCACAGACATGAAAGCTTACTTAGGCGGGAATACACATGCACATATATTTCTGCATACGATCATCTGACTTTTTCTTTTTTTTATGAGCAAATGAGAAAAAACATTGAATATTTCTTGCAACGTAGGGTATCAACAATTTTACCTTAATATGTCTGTCCTCCTCTCAGGGCAAAGAGAAGATGGCCGACATGAGGAGAAGGACCCTGTCCAGAAACTCCAAGAGTGACCACCTCACGATTGTAAATGCCTTCCAGGTAAAAGCAGACTGTGCCTCTTTCAGATTTCCACTAATCTGCGGTAGTCTGCCATATGATTGATTGATTGTGTCTAAATTGATCGTGCATTGATTGGTCAGGGCTGGGAGGAAGCTAAACGGCGCGGCCCCAGGTATGAGAGGGAGTTCTGCTGGGATAACTTCCTGTCTGCCAATACACTCCAGGTGAGTCCGGGAGACCACTTTTGTAAAGCTTCCCCGGTTGCAAGTGCTTCAGTCTTTTGAGAAAAAACGTTTGTCCTTGCTTCCTTCCAGATGCTGCACAACATGAAGGGTCAGTTTGCTGAGCACCTGATGTGGGTCGGCTTTGTCAGCAGCAAGGACCCCAAAGACCCCAAGTCCAACGTCAACTCGGGTAGATCAGTAGAGTCCAGTTGTTTAGTCTTAGCCACCTTAAAACCAGGCCGTGTCTCAGTCATGAAGTTGATCGATGAATCGGTCAATGAATTAGTCAAACTTCATATGTCTCAAGTGTTACAAGGTAGAATGTGTGACTAAACTTTAGTAGTTTATGGATCAATCCTCCTTCCTTGTTCTTTCCTCTAACCCACACTTTGTTCTTCAGAGAACGAGAAGCTGATGAAGGCAGTGATTGTTGCTGGTCTGTACCCTAAGGTGGCCATGATCAGACCGTCTCACAGCAAGAAGAGGCCGGGGTGAGTCTGCCCACCAAGAGACACAGACAGACAGACAGACAGACAGAAAAAATGGGAGTCATCCATATTGATTGAAAAAAAAAAAAATTCCACACAGCAATGACTCATCTGTTTTCAGTTCTGTAACAATCCTGTGACGATTACCTGAGGCTGTGCAGCGACCGTGTGAGGAAAATTGTCAAAAACAAACCTGTACCTGAAGATCAATGCAGTCATAGACTTACCCTTAGGCAGCTGTCGTCGGCAGTGGCAGACAGACAGGCGCAACACACAAGGGCTGTCATTTCAGGAATTGACGCTACGCCGGTTGAATTTGTGTTTTCACCCACACGCACCGCAGCCCTGCTGTATTTAATGAGAACGCTCGATGAAGCACTTGTTTGTTTTGCTGCTAAGTCAGAACACTGTCTGGAGAAAGCAGCTTGTTCCCTGCAGTCAGACAGCTGGTTTTGTCAGCATGACTTGTAGGAGTTTGGAACACAGCGATACGTTAATGAAAGTGATGATTTGCAGGCTGCATCACAATTTGTAGTGGGATCTGCCTTGCAGCAGGGGCAACAAGGGTGAATGAAGCTGACTTGACGCGTTATTCCTGGAACTGCAGTTTTGAATAAATGATTTCTTCTTTCTGATGATTCAATTCTCACCCGACAACAAACATGCACACACACGCACACTCATTCTAACAGCTTGTCTTTTGTAGGGTGAAGGTTTACACCCAGGCTGATGGGAAGGTGTGTATCCATCCCAAATCGGTCAATGCTGAGGAGACGGTGTTCAACTATACGTGGCTCATCTACCACCTCAAGATGAGAACCAGCAGTGTGAGTGGGAGAGGGAAATGGAAACAAACACACACACACACACACACACACACGCACGACGATTGGGGCTCAAAAATTTTTTTTATCGATCGGTACTGTTATGCGCGTGTGTGTGTACCGCGGTAAATGCTTGAATGTGTCAGTCTGTCTCTGCATCTCTGAAGGTGTGTGTGAGTGAAAGGGGGCCCAGTGGGTAAAGGTTGCTGATGGTGCCATGCCAGCTTTAGACTGGATGAATATTTAATTACAACACTGCCTTTCAACTCCCTCTCAAAGGCTCTTGCGCTTCAAAGCTCCCAGACACAATATGAGAGGTGGGAGGGGAGCCCATGCGGTCAATGAAACTCCTAACGGTCGTCCTCTCCCCCTACTCCCCCCTACTTTCCCCTCCCTTCCATCCATCCGTCTTTGTTCTTTCTGTGCTGTCTGTCTTCGTGAATGTTACCATTCTGCAGAAAAACACCTTTCACGTCTTCTCCTGATGGCTGTCTTGTCTCTCACTTTTGCCACATTTGCCTTTTCTGAAAAATGGCCTTCTTCAATTTTGCCACCATTAAAAAATATTGTATCTTGCGGTGTTCATGTGATTGTGCGCGCATGCCGTGTATTTAAGAAAAAAAAAAGAAACGGCTTCTGAGAGCCTATGGGATTGTCAAGGCCATTGGTATGCTGAGAGAAGGAAGCAGCAGACCGAGGTAGTGGAGGGAAAGAAAAGTGAGGGATGACGTTGAACTTATCTCTGACGCACTCGCCCCTGGTCCATTACATTACACATTCATGGAACAGATGCAGTCCTCCCTGCTCTCTTACTTATTTGTTTCCCTCATCTCCTGCCCACACCTTCCTCCTCCTCCTCCTCTCTCCGATTCTCTCTCTAGCTAGTTTCTGTCGCTCCATGCTTGTCTCATTAGCTTCACCCCTCTCCGTCTGTTCCCGCCACAATCTAAAATAGGGTTTTGTTTGACCGTGCTGCTAACGTAGGCTCTGTGGTTTGTGTGACTCTTAAGGGAGTGAGTATGGGATCAGTGTATCATTGTCCATGAGGAAGATGCATCAAAAAACACATAAACCCATGGTTGAAGAGTGTAAAAAAACAAAGTGTGATTCACAGACAGGGCAAGGTGACATTTCTCCTAACTGGAGGCACTGAAACAAATTTTCAAACTCGCACAGCCTCTCTCCTCTAATAGGACACTTTCAACCCACACCACAGAATAGCTGCCGGGCATCGTGTGTCATAACGATGTTGCTCCCTGACACGGTGTGTGTTTAATACTCCGTTGTCAGACCTCCCTGTCTTTGCGTGTAAGTGACATCTTCTCTACGTGTCCTCAGATCTTCCTATACGATTGTACCGAGGTGTCTCCATTCTCACTGCTGTTCTTTGGAGGAGACATCACCATCCAGAAAGATGAGGACCAGGAGACCATCGCGGTCGACCAGTGGATTGTCTTCAGATCCCCGGCGCGCATCGCCCACCTCGTGAAGGTAGGCAGATATGCTCACACACACGCACATACACACTGGAATAGAGCACAGTCGAGATAGGTGGAATACATTTAACATTATTACTGGCTGATCTCCCTCTCGGCCCTCTGCAGAGTCTGAAGAGAGAGCTGGATTCTCTGTTGGAGGACAAGATCCGTCACCCTGCTCCAGTGGACTGGCACAACCGTCAGTCCAAAGACTGCGCTGTCATCACAGCCATCATAGACCTCATCACCACCCAGGAGAAGCCCACAGGTGGCGCCAACTCCACAGGATATGGCAGGACATGGGCCTCCGCCCCCAGAGGACAACACTTCCACTTCAATGATGATGACGATGATGATGACAGTAATTAGAAGTGGCTCTGAGACTTGAAGAAAGTGTATTTTTTCAAAGCAGAGGGTGTTGGCCAACTGCTAATGTTCCTCAATTGAATAGCTCCATTTTCCTGGCTATAAAGAGAGGGGAATGTGAAATGACTGCATCCATGGATAAGAAAGATACTGAAGTCAGTTGGGATATTCATCATGACTGGCTTGTGTTCTTTATGGTGCTGCTTCCTTGAAATGTAAGCAGTCCTAAGGTGCTCCAGAAGGCTGATCAAGGATGCTAAAGGATTGTGCACTTGAATGCAATACTTACCTTCGTTTTTGCCTATTTAGTCTTATTTAGTCTTTTTTTTTTGCAAAGTCCAGTCCATAGCTATTTTGTTAGTTTGTACATTTTCTGTTTCCCATAAACGTCTTGTTTTTCAGCAACGTCTACATAATGGGCTGTGCAATAAATAACAGCCGTACTACAAAATGTCTGGCTTTCATCTGCCTTGTTAGGTTGAAAAACAGGACATCAAAACCAGGGACAGAAAGTTGATGTCTGTTATGGATTATCATATGTTTTATGTGCAGTAACGGACATTTAAATCTGATATCTGATTAATGTCTAGCGGGTGTCCAGAGAGCAGGTGGCTAATTTCTCAATCTAAATGTTGCTGAAGGAATAAAAGTAATTTCCTCGGTTTCTCTGGCAGCGGTCCAAGCAGAGCAGCTCAATCAGGCAGAATATACAACACACCACTGCACTTTTATGAAGTGTTTATTAAAAGAGCATAATGGCTGATGAACATATCTAAAGTTGAATAAACATAAATCTGTATTTAAGATAAAAATACAAAGCTGTTTATGTTTGGTACATATTTACAATGATAACAAGCAGAGAGGACCTGGTAGGAGTAAAGATCAATGACTGGTCAGACATGTGGTATCACAGATATGTTTCCCTGAGTGTAAATGCAAAGCTTTGTCTGGTCCTGCGGGTCATTATGCTCTCCACTGTACATCATGTCTAGTCTGTAGCTGAGCAGTCGTGGTTGTCACTTGGACCGGGGCCAGAGCGGTGGGTTTGACAGATTGTGTTATCATACTCTGAGCAGGCCATTTATTTCCTTTAGCTGGACAAGGCAACTCTAAGAAGATGACTCACGCTGGACAATCAGGTTAAAAACCAGGGCTAGGCAGGGCGGCGCTGCTCTTCCGGTCTCACCGTAAACGCACACAAATTAATTTCAGCTCACCTCGGTAACATCACAGGGATAAATCTTGAAGAATGATCTTTATAAATACACCTCTGGCTGGCATCAAGTGTGAGCGAGTGGACGGAGAGGATAATGGTCTGTGTGACACAAATATAACATCTGGTTCATGAAGGTGACTTTAAAATTGTGACAAGCAAACAAAACGCAGAGTACAAAACAATGCTTGGCCCATCCTGCCTAACCCATGGACGATATGAAATAATATCTGAAACTGCCCAGATGTAATTCCTAATATAACCCAATTCACTTCCTTTTCTATTTACACAAAGTGCCTTGGGGTTCAGACAAGTAGCATGAATTTATTTTCATTTGTAGCTCAAAATCCATCACATTAAATGTTGTCAATATCAGTTCCTCAGGAGCATCTCCACTAACCAGACAGACACTGTGAAGAAACATCTTGGCTTCTTCATGCAGGATCAGTATCTTCAGAGTTACTGGCTTGGGTGTCATTTTATTAACACCCTTCTATTTGGTCTGATTATCTCCTAGTACTGTGCTTTCATAATTACATTGCACACATCACTTCAGTTCAAAAACATGACAAAATATACACATTTCACACCAACAGTTATGTAGCAGAGGGCGGAAAGCAGTCCGTTTGGCAGTGGATGTTACGTTTCCATCCCGACCGGAGTGAATGATTTTGATAGATCAGACCAAGTGATCCCTCCCACACAGGGACTAGTCATTAGTTAAGGCAGCCATATCCGTCCCCTTGTTATTCTTCTGAACGCAGCCTTTGCATGGAAGCTCCAACAGTAGCGGAGGATGAAAGACAAACGATTCTGATATTTAGTGGACGGAAAACAGAAATCCAAATTATGGCTTTGCTCTTCAGTCCTACCACCTGAGTAATATCCTGCCAAAAAAGAACAAGCCCAGCCAGCACACTGCCATGTCCGACTGACTGCTGGACAACTCCCTAACTTGTCAACATACTCTGAAGGCCGCTCACTGATGCTGTTAAAAGGCACCGAGGGTGAAAAATAAGCACAGTAGTTCGAGTTTGTTGCTTAAAAGTCAGGTTATTATGGGTGTAGGGTTCACCAACACCTGCAAAAGCTCATATTGTCTGGGTGTAGCCAGGGTGTCGAGCTCACACGTTGGTCTCGAGCCCCTGCAGGCGGTCCATCCTCTGCATGTTGCGCTCGATGGTGGCCTGGCATGTGATTGGCTGGGCGCACTCTGCAAGGAACCACCCTCTCTCTCCGTCGCGCAGTCGCTCGCCCTCATACCAGCCTGAAAGAGGAAAGATTATATTGACGCAAACACAATGCTGAAAGACTGAATAATGCCTTGCGCTCCCTAGAGCTATTCTGATGCTCCACGCCGTCTCTTCTTCCCAGCCCCTTAACACATGAAAGACGGTTGCCATGGACACCAAAAGGAAGATGACCTTTGACCCGTTGTGTGTGTGTGTGTGTGTGTGTGTGTGTGTATATGTAAAACCATCTTCAAGGTATCAGGTCAGTACCCTTACAACTGAATCCATTATGTGAGAGATGGGTGGATAGTGTAGAGTCAAAGAAAGTGGGTGAGTGAACATGATAAAAAAGGACATGAATAAGGAGGGGTGGAGAAAGAGGAGGAAAATAAAATACAAAAGGGTGTGGGAAAGAAGCTGCAGAAAGAGCTAGAGAACAAGAGAGAAGTATACAGGCCAGGGAGGCAGAGGGAGCGACCGACATACCGTCCTCTACCGTCTGAGAGACCAGCACCACATCAGCCACCTGTAGGCTCAGCTCGTCCGGCTGCTTGGCTGTGTAGGTCCTGGTCACCTCCACCTGCATAGCATCTGAAACAGCAGACACACACACACACACAAGATCAACCCCATTTACTCAGACTTAAAACTACATCTACAACAGATGTTTCATATTTAGTAATCCATATTTAAGTGAGCGATTGAGACTGTTAGTAACATGTGTAAGTAACTAACAAAGTAAATCCATGAAACAATAATAATCCACAACTGTTCCCCTTTACTACTTTTATAGTTTTATTTCTACCACTACAATTTCTACTACTTGATTATTTTTACATTTTGGTCGTTTGCCCTGCTGAATGTCCATATTTTTGCAATTGCAACAAGCAAATTTCCCCACAAGGATCAATACATCTTTATCTCTTTATCTCTGAAATGGATCGAGAGCAAGCAGTTTGATTAAATAACCACATGGTGGCGCTCTAGGCTTAAATGAGAGGAGGTCAGGGAGCCTGTGTGTGTGTGTGTGTGTGTACACCACTCACTGGTTCTGTCCTGGTTCTTCTTGTTGTTGCTGTGGCCCAGGGCGCTGATCCATCGAGCACGCTCATTCCTACAACCGACCAACAAAATGCCACGTCAACATTTTGCCAAACTTTTCTAGCACTTTTGACAGTTATGAACAGATGGTGAGGGGGGTCTTTATTGACTTGACCCCCTCCCACCCTATGCGTCTCATTTCCCGCCTCTTCATTTATTCACCTGCCTTCTTTCCTCTTCTGTTTGAAGCCTAATTCTACTGGTTTTGGTTTACAGGCGTGACAAACGCTGAGTCACGGCTGTTGTTTGCGAGCGCGCACGCATAAACAGAAAAAGGACTTTCAGAATCGAAGAGGACCGAGCAGCAACAACAACAACCATAACACAGGCTCGCACGCACACAACATCAACAGCTGACCGTCTGTTGAGAGTAATAGGTAGTTTAGTTGCCCCGCAGGCTTCAACTTCACTCTACCCTGCGTCGACTGAGAGAACAGAGGTGTGTTTTGAGTTGGCGAGAACAGGGACAAAAGCTGATTCTCAGGATACGGGACGGCTTTTGCTTTCGCTCTCTGCTGTGTGTGTGTGTGTGTGTGTGTGTGTGTGTGTGTGTGTGTGTGTGCGTGCATGAGAGACAAGGAGTGGGTGGAGACGCACAGGTCAAATTCCAGGATACTCTCATTTCACCTGTTCACAGCTCTGACCGAGGGGAGAAGAAAGACGAGGATTTAGAGAGAGAACACGGGAGGGACAGAGAACAGGCGGTTGGGGTGAAACCCGGGGGGTTGGGTGCAATCGAAGGCTAATACCCTCGGTGACTCAACACCCCTGGCCCACATTATGCAGATGGATACAACGTGCACACACATTCACAGACAGAGAGAGAAGAGAGGTATTTGCGTGGAACATCTTGACTAGGCGCCTCAATTGGACCTCAAAGAGACATGGTCCATGAGTCAGACCTCAGTCATTGTGTTCCCATTGTAAGTGCTGTTCTGACCCGATGTGGTGCATGTGAACCGTAAATGCTAGCTCATCACCGCCACACTAACTAATTGGACAATAAAACATCACTATAAACTGCCATTACTTTGGATATCGTCATCACTTAACTCAAAGTTCATCAGCGTGGAACACTAGGACTAGTATAGTGTGACTTCTGAAGTTAGATAAGGTTTATAGTCTTGATCAACATTCATTTACTAGAGTAATGTGGGCCAGGTGACTTGGCACATGTCTACAGGTTCAGTACTGCTACTGCCATTCAGGACATTTATTCCTGCTCACGGTGGGAAATAATCAGTCACCGTCCAATTTATTAACGTTTTCTTTTCATGTTTTTTTTTTTGTGGCTGGCTAGTTTGTCTACTCTGCCACCCACTTTGGTAACCAATCATCTTTTGGCGGCCCTACTCTATTCTAAACATCCGGTTGGGTTTAAATAAAGAAAGTCGCTGGTGAGTTTTGGGATACAACAACCACTGTGGTCGATAATATATCTCCACTCCTGCCCTTTTCACAGGCCCCAAATACAGCGGGTAGCTGCTAGACATGTGATCAGTATGACCGCACATACACTTACAGGAAGTGGATGGGAATAAAGTGAATACACACATAAAAGAATGAAAAAGCTTCAATGAACCTCAAAGGCATTGCACTGATCACTATGTTGTAACGAGGCCTAGCTTCTTCTCTATATGGAATGTGCAAGTTCTACATCTGAACTATTCCTATGTGGGAAAGGCAGCTGTTAGTCATTGCTCCTGACAGCTGGACACACATGCAGACAGACACATGTGCAAGTACAGTGCACGTATACACACCATCCTAACAGGTTGCATTCTCATGTTGAAACAGCTGGGATAAATAAACTATTACTGTACAACGTTCAATCTGTTGCACACACCACTCCAGGAACACACACGGGCACAAACAGGCACACACATGTGTGTGAGACATGTAATGGTTATCTGTGGAATGTGAGGCACATACCAAAAGGGTCTCAGGTAAAAAACTGACCTCGAACTGTTTGTGTGTGTGTGTGTGTACACATGCATGTGAATGGTGCATGTGTGCAAACAGCAGGTGCTTGCCCAGTTTCCCCTCTAGATGAAAATGGGCTTGTGCAGTATCAGTCTATTCACGGTAGTAACCCTCCTCTTTCTGCCTTTACCCAGACATCCCTCACAACAGGAGAAAGCCGAGCGTCATAACTCCATTGTCAAAAGGTTCCCATTTCACCCCTGAAAGGAGGAGGGTTGGCTGTACTGTGAAACCTCTTTCACACAGCCAGAGAAAGAGTGATGACAGCCTCTTTCTGTCTCTCCTCCCTCTGCCAACTTAAAATCACTACCAGACCTCTGTTTTTCATCTCGTTTCAGTTTAATCTCTCCTTCCCCTCCTCACCCTTTCTGTTCTCTTCTGTCTGTTTGTTTACCCTCGACCGAGTCTCTCCCTCCTTTCTGCTTAACCACGGGTCAGGACAGTATCCCGGTACAAATCCCACTACAGGGACAAAAACACCATATATCTCTCTGCCCAACGTAGACGAGCCAGGGAAAATCCCAGACAATTCCAGAGAAGGAATGATTCCCATCAACCAGTTTCTCTTTTGCCATATAAACTAAAGCAGACACAAGTATGAAACTCCACAACAATGCCAACGTGTGCAATAGAAGAACAGACTCCCTCCTCCGACTAAGGCCGTTATGTAACCAGTGCTGCTTTGTATTATGGCTGTGCATCTGACTAAAAGAGTTGTTTTGCTGCAGACCTCTGTGGCTGCTCTGTTCCCCTAATAGAGAAGCACTGTTCACTGACTCACTGGACAGGACACAACATCAGGGTCAGGGAGGAGGCACACTCACACCAGATAGAGGATACACAGAAGTGGAAGACGACACAGAGATATACAGAGAAAGAGGAAAATCAAAACCCATACCAGAGACACTGTCTGAGACGCAGCACACAGACGTCCTTGTGCTATCTCCAATCCAGCTGTCTGGCTGAATTCCTGACTTACTATGTCACTGCTACGGTCAGTGCCAAACGAGTGGTCTACTGTAGCTATACTTCCAAGACCTCACACACTCTGCTGTGATCCTGCCACTGGCACATAGACACAGGTAGGCCAGCCGCCCGAGGGGTCAGCAGGTGGAGGAACAAGAGGAGCTGAAGGCAGAACCACCCACAGAGACAGAGATGAAATAAATACAGGAGTCCATTTCTTTCACTTCTAGAAAGAACAGAGGAGTCCTGCCTTCTATCAGACTTCTAGACTCACAGATGCTGCAGCTGCAGCTTCAGCCTCAATATGAACATACAATAGAATTTTCCATTCAAAGAAAAGTTACACAAATGTTTGTAAAAGCTGTCAATTATAGTTCTTAGAAAGAAAGAAAATTGTAATCGGCCAAAATCGGAATGGGCAGGTCAGACTTAAAAAAAAAAAAAAAAAAAAAAATCAGAAATCGTAATCAGCCAAGGAAATTGCAATCTGTGCATCTCTACTCAATACCGTTTAAACCTGCTTTACTTGTCTGCTCTACTTCATTACCTCAGTTGATAGATGGTCAGACGAGGCTGGCTAGACTACTACATACAACCGGTAGCCACTTCCATGTGTCGTGTCAGGTTAGGTCACTAATTTGGGATGAATGGAACGGAGGAAGAGGAAGTTATTCTGGACTCATCAAAAGAGAAAGACGGTACATTGGTTACTGTCTGAGAGATGAGACACGGGACCGTGATGAAGGGTGAGGGGAGGGAGAGGGGCTGGGGAGAGCGGGGGCGAGTCGTGGGAACCAGCCCACTCAACAATGGGCCGCTGCTAGGCAACCGCAGTAACAATGGAACGGTCACCAGGAGGCTCCTCTCATCAGCTCATTCAGGAATACAGTGAGTGGAGCATTGCACCTTACACACACGAAATTACATCTCGGCCGGGGGCCCAAACCCAGGCTTTCAAAAGGAGGGAGTCTAGGGGCTTTCCAGAACAACACACACACACACTCTAGGCAGTGGGGGGGGGCAGTTAGAAGAGACCCCCCTCACGCATACAAGGGCAGTATCTAAAGCTCAGTGGGAGGTGCATGGGATTCAGGTCGAAATTGGGTCCTACGTAGGCCCCCCGAGCCATCACACTTAACAGTATTATCTCACTCTCCTCACCAAGGACTCAGCAACAACCTGGCCAACGAATATCAACCAGCTAACATCACACACACACACAGAATTGTTCCAACGTTGTGTGCAGTTGTATTTAGTTGGTAGCCAAATAACAACATGTAGTTAAAGGGTTTCCTGGCTATTTAGCAAAAGAAAATTCACAGTTCTTGAGGTAAACTATGACAGAGTTTTGCACAGTGGAGCTGAGGACCACAGCCTACTGTAATGATAATACTGAGGGAGGTTGTCTGACTACATAGGAATGAGGAGTAACAGGCCCTGTGCATATGAAAACACTCCATAACAAAGCCTTGAACCACAGCAAATAATTACAGTGAAGACAGTGTGTGTGTGTGTGCGTGCATTCGTGGGAGTGCGTGCACATACAAGATAGAAACACAAATGCTAAATAGAACAAACACACCCCGTATGAAGCCCAATATATGACAGATCCCTTTGTTTGTGCGGGTTATATAATCTAAACAGTACAAAGAGAGATAGAATTAGCGGTATGATCTTTGACAACACAGCCAAAAGGAAATAAACAGGCTGATTTTATTTCTCAGATGTGTGAGTAATCATTTGCACTGCACATGATACACATTTTGGCACAAATCAGTAAGCTACACTTTAAAAACAGAGCTTGTTGGGTTTGAAGACGAATGGTCAACAAAACAATTTCCTGGTGCACCGACAGTCTTCTACATCTGTAAATTAACTTCTACCTTCAACAAAAAAAAACTTTAAAAAAACACAGCCCAGTTAAGAGGGTCAAAGGTCACAGTATAAAGCACTCACATCAACTCCGCCCCCAGGATCATGGGCACTTTCTCGCTGGAGTGGTTGCTACGGAAACGCAGACGGAAGAGATGGTTGCCGCCAGCCTGTCGTGAGCTCAGCATGCTGGCGGTGGCTCTGACTGGTGACAGGCTGAGGTCCTCGGGCTGGCAAGGGCCCACCCAGATCTGGTCCCTCAGGGCATAGTCTATCACGGTATAACTGTCCTCACTGAGAAGAGAGAGAGAGAGAGAGAGAGAGAGAGAGAGAGAGAGAGAGAGAGAGAGAGAGAGAGAGAGAGAGAGAGAGAGAGAGAGAGAGAGAGAGAGAGAGAGAGAGAGAGAGAGAGAGAGAGAGAGAGAGAGAGAGAGAGAGAGAGAGAGAAGGTGGGGGGGGGAAACAAGTTTCAATAACATTTAATTTAATGTAACCAAGCTAACATCATGGCATGACAACTTTAATTGCTCCTAATTCACTGGCCCTCAACAGTGTCTCAGCTTTTACGGCAGTCTGGAGGCCAAACATTGAACAGATCCTTAAACAGTCACATGCTGGCATCTGGTCCTCTGAACACATGCCTACATTTCCCATGAGTACCTGGACCTAATCACGACCCTCTGTCCGATAGTACTCGCTGCTAGTCGGAGACATCTGGAACTCATTGTGAAACATGGGACCTCTCCCACAGGAGTGGTAATACTGTATTATACCAAGAGTGTGTGTGTGTGTATGTGTGTGTTTTCATAGTGGTCCCCATCACTGGGAGCTGAACTCCGGGCCACCTGTGTTATGTCATGCAGGAGCCCGGACCAGCAGCCAGGCCAAGAGGCTACTGGACTGGAACTTCTTATAAGCCAACATGTGAACTAGAATGAACAGGTATGCTGCATGCACACACTCCTACAAGCAGGAGCACAAGTAGCAGAAACAAGTAGCCTACACACACACACACACAACACACACACTCAGAGCTCTGTGGTCTCTTGTCATGGCTGGTTGGAGAATCCAGTCATGGTTGGGAGATTCTTAACAGGGTTCAACTGTTACCCATCAGCCCTCACTGGCCACCAATCAATCAAGTCTATGCCCGTTTCCCGCAACCAATTACACTCTTTAGAAGAGGAGAAACGAAACTACAGGGAGAGAACAAAATCAGATAAAAGTTGAGGGAGTGGCGAGGAAAGAGAGAACGGATTGGAAGAGAGCACATCAAGAGTAATTAGACCGGAGCCTGATCATTAAGAGAAATAAAGTGGAACAAGGTAGAAGATGAGTACTCTTCACACTAGGGTTGGGTATCGTTTGAATTTTATCGATTCCGGTTCTTATCGAGTCCGAGTTTCGATTCCAATATGTTAAAAAAAAAGAGGTCAAATGTTTAGATAACAAAAATATCTTTATTCTTTTAACCGTTACTGATCATTAACAAAGTAAATACATACAATAAAAACGTATGATCCACAGACGTGCATTAAAAAAAAATCTTAACTAAATAATAGATAAGGATTAATCCAGAGCAGTTAATTTAACTAAGGTAGACAAAAGGAAACCCACACTCACAATCACAACTCCTCTCAGAGCCTTATCATGCTCAATGACTTAACCACGTAAATTAGTAGTACTTGAGATAGAGGCAACGTTGAAACTTTTTGTCTGGAAAATACTGGTTTAAACAAATGCCGTTACCGCTCTGTGACACTCGTCAGTTTTCTCTTTGGTCATTTTTCCCGTCATTGCCAAAGAGAGTAGTGTCTCGCGGCTTGCTATCCCTGGCTCTACTGGAGGCATGATTGGAGGTGCTCGCGAGGTGCTCGCGCTGGCTGACACACTCGCACTCGGAGACCGCAAGACATCAAACACGGTATATTCTTTCAAATCGATGCCGTGCCGCCTTAAATGTTTGGTCAGATTTGAGGTGCAACCCGCCTTGCAGCTAATACATTTCCCACATTTTCTGCCCTTAACCTTGTCGTCGCTTTCTTTTACAAAGTGAAGCCACACTTTTGACCGTTTGCCGCGGTCCTTCTTTCACACTGCTGACATTAGCGTATAAGTTATACATGTATGCTAACCGCTAGCTCGTATCAAAACAAATGGACACGTTGCGTTGATGCGTGACCTAGACAGGTCCTGGCAGATTTAAAAAAAATGACTAGCAGGTAGCCGCCACGTCCTTGCAGACATATAGTCTTTGTTTGCAATATTAAAGATTTATATCTCTGAGGAACCGATAAGCAGAACCGAAATTAAACTTTTCTTTTCGGGTACCTGGTACCCAGCATTTTGGATTCGGTTCTAATGTGGAACCGAGTTTCGCTTCCCAACCCTACTTCACACTCAAGCTGCATCTCAACTGTGACCACACGCTGCTCTCTGTATCTGACCCGAAGCTAAACCTCTGCTCTGCAGTTTTAAAATACTCCTACTGATTTGATTCATATTGGACAAGAGAACTGCAAGACAAGTTATAAAGTATAGCCATTATGGTCTTTTGTGCTCTGGAGTCAACTCTTCTAACCACAAAAGTGGCTGGACCTGGGTTTCACTGACAGAGCGTCAGATGTGTGAGCGAGTGTCAGTTTTCGGGAATTCAGTTTTGCTCATTCAGCTCCTGACAGCCCCGAAGCAAAAACGTTTGGAATGCCACTTACATTACACTGTGGGATGGGACGGGACGGGTGGGGACACTACATGTTTGTGGGGTGTGTTTGTGGGTGGGTGGGGGGGGTTGTGCAGAGGAATGAAAGCAGTAAAACGTTTTGGCCCCATTTGACATGTATTCAGGAGAAATGTGGGAGAGAGGTATTAACAGAGAGAGACCTGCTGTAGGGCGTTCTCACCAGCTACTTCTAAAGAAACCCTTACTAACCCTGCAGGAATGAGCCACTGCACAGCTGTCAGAGATAGCACAGACGTCTACCACACATCATCACCACTGTACCGGCTACTGTATAACCAGTTATACTACACACAAGCAGAACAAACACAACTCACGCTCACGTACACACACACCATTAGAGCAAAATGTCCTGGTGTAAAGTGGGAGTGTTGAGACTGCCGCCTAATCAAACAAACAGAAAGAGAGAAATATAACCTTGAAGAGAGTGTTGGGATGAAACGCATAAACACAGGATAGACAAAAACTCATGGGGTTACAACTAGCAAAAAAGATGGCTTAGGAGAGAGAGAGAGAGAGGGTGGAAACCTCAATCTTAACAATAACATTGGTTAGATTGTGCCCAGCATCACAGAGGGAAAAGGGGGGAAGTGAAGATGAGAGAGAAGCCAGCTGGTGTGGAGTCAGTGTTATGTAAGTGTTCCTTTGAGCCAGAGTGCAGCGGCTCAACGCTTTCCCGCCGTGTGACACTGACTGAGGGTAGCCTAGTCTGACAGGACCTAGTCGAGTGGAACACTAGTCTAGGCCAACACACACACACACACGATGGTCTCCTGGCAATTAGGGGAAATATACATGAATATTCTAGGGACATGGGAATATTTTATTGTGTGGGCAGTGTTGCTTTGACCTTTGCACTCCTCACTACAGGCTGACGGTAATGCTAGTCATCTAGAAATAAAAGATTATTCAACTCTTGCACTGATTGTACACTAAGCCAATCTGGATAACAGCATCAGCTAAGACGTATCTGAAGAGATTCAAGTATAAAACCTTGTTGCTTTTGGCAGCAATGTGTGTTTAGCTACAAAGCAACACTAATTACCCCCCCAGTTATAATGACAAGGGAAAGAGCCATTATGCTCATTGTGTCTATGAGGTCTGTGACCCGGCCTTGCCTGGCTAGCCGCCTCTACCCCTGGTGAGTTTTTGTTTTGGTTCCTGCAGATGGAGTGCAGTAGAGTAGCGTGCCACAGCAGGGCTCCCGTGCCTCCACAGCACAAACCAATATTATAACAGCTTCTCTCATTCATACGCACACACACACACAAATATACACTCTGATTCCGGAGCACTCCCTTTCCCAAATCCCTCTTCCAAACACAGTCTTGACACCACACACCGCCGGAGTCTGCCGCCCCCAGATTCCCAGAAAAATATCATCTGGAATGTTTTTATGATTCTCAGGAATTCTGAGCAGCGAGTGGCGGGACAATCAGTTCCAGACACAGAGTGAGATGGAGGGGAAAGGATCTTTTTTTTATGGTGAAAATAGACACGCTTGCGCACGCACGTCCATGCGAACACACACGCACACCCAAATGAAAACCATATCATTTCAGGGAAGTCCTCTTTATGGCGAGCTTCTTGCTTGTGGCCAGAAAATGGAGGAAACAGGAGGGGAAACAAACTCACTGACAAGCCTGACTGAACAGCTCCGCTAACCCCACATGAGTCACGGCACAAGACCATGTGCAAAGCTCCACTACGTACAGAAAAACAATACAGACTCAACCTCCAAGTCATAATGCCACGCTGGACCAGGTTCAGGTAGTATATCATATATCATTGATAGGTCTAACTGCACCTGTTCAGCATAAGGCACACACCTGTGAATGAGTACAGTGTTGAAGATTAGTCCGATAACACATCTGCCAGTTCCATTCCCCCTCAGCTTTCCAAAATCTTGCTCAAAGCTGCCGATAATGACTCAAAGCTGCATCTATAAAATGTGTTACTTTCACTGTTACTTTCATGTTTCAATTGCTTCAATTTTGCATCCCCGAAACATCCATTATCTCTACACAAACAACCATAACAGGCTCATGTCCCAGGACAAGTCAAAACATGAAGATAAAAAGGAGACAATATCACACACACCCTGTGCTCGGGGTCGTGGCCATATGTGGTTCACACACTTAGACATAATGGAAACCAACTGCTTGCGGTTTAACTTTCACCCTAAACATGTCAGAGCAGGTTAGTTATGAGCAAAGCCTACAGGCCGAGGCCGCACTCACACCAGCTAAATCAAAAACGCAGTGATTGTGACTGGCTCGCTGTGAGAGAGACCCACCTCTTCTTCCTGGTGACGATGAGGACATCGTTGAAGAGGAAGAAATAGACCTGTTGCCGCGACGTCCGCTTAAGGAAGATGCCATTTTCCTCCACAAAGGCTGTCAGCTCTCCTCTCTTCACCATCCACCTGGACGATGAGACCAGGGGGAAAGGCTGGTGGGGTGGACAAAGGAGGAAAGGGGGGTAAAGCAGATGAGATGAACAGGAAAAGAATAAAAACAACCCAAACCACAAAATCATCAAGTATATCAACCAAAAATACTGCAATGGTAGAGCTGTGTTTCTGTACTCTGCGTGTGTGTGTGTGTGTGTGTGTGTGTGTGTGTGTGTGCGGGAACAGCTGGCTATGCAGACATGAGTATGTTCACCAGACATCTGTGAATCCCAAATGTGCCAGCAGCTTTTTCCCACGCAACTCACACATACACACACACACACACACACACCCAAGTTCTGCGTGCATGTGCGCGTAAGCACTCGCCAAGTGACCGACCACCAGCGCATGTCTTCCTGCATCTGCAGTGTGAATGGTGTCTGTGCATGGCTGTGTGAACAAACTCTTAAGCCCATGCTTCACATACCTATTAAATACACACTTGTCAGCTTGTTCATGCCAATTGTTAACATGAATGAATGTGTGTTCCAACGGGAATGCATGGGAACGAGCCTGCGAATACCACTCGGTGTGTGTGCTAGCTAAAGCTTCCTTCAGTGGGTGGGCGTAAGCAAAAGATGTCACCAGCATTGTGTTGTGTTGTGTTTAACTGTTTAACGTCCATACCTTGATCTTGAACTCCAGCTGAGAGTTGATAGTGTACATCATCTCTGTTCTCTCCATGGTGCGAGCTCCTTCGTTACACTTCCTCACCACCTTGACACAGAAGGGGGATGGGTGGGAAACTTTTGCTCAGACTACGTCCACATTAAGCTACGTACATTTGAAAACGCATGCTTATCTCTCCGTTTTGGCCTCCCATCCACACTATGGCGGCGTATTCACCCCCTCAGAAATGGAGCTTTATCGAAAACGCTCTCCCAAGTGGATACATTTTCGAGAGTTTCGAAAACTATGACGTTGCTTGACTGTTACTTGATCCAGCTGTGAGCGAGCCAGGCGGCCGAGCGGTCTGCACATGCCCATGGAAGGAGGTATGGGTTTTTGGTGGTCTAGCTTTTCAAAAACGCTAGACCCAAAAGCGGCGTTTTCAAATGTAACCGGCTTAATGTGGACGTAGCTTCAGATTTCCCCACACCAAAAAAATAGGACTGCACCTTGCCGTCTCCTAATGGACATGGCTTCATTTCATTGACATGAAGAGGCTCTACCGGAACAATGTATACAGTATATGTAGATATAGTTAGATATGAAAGTGACACCAAAATCTAGACTCCTAGCACACACTAACCTTGCTGACTGCTTGTAAAACCCTCTTGCACTCTTCGTATTGAGCCGAGTCTGTAGGGGTCTTCTGACAGATTGTCTGCAAGAGAGGAAATAAGCGCACATGTCAGGTACACTCAGTCTTACAGACACCTTCAACAATTCAATGCACAGGCTTTGACTCAAGGCACACTGAGCTCTATCAAAAAGCCTGATAATATAACCCAGCCTGAATAAAGCGATGGGAAGAAGAGAATGAAACACAAACTTTCTCAGGATCCAAAAGCCTCCGAGTGTACAAGCTTAAACCCCAGAGTCCCCGGGGAGCCCATGACAGAGGATGGGAGAAAGGGGGATGAAAGCGGAGAGGAAGAGAGGGAGCCAAAGTAGAGACAGACGTTTCTGGGCGATAAGGGGAGCTTGAAACCCAAGGAGCGTGTTAAAAGTGTTGGAAGGACGAGTAGATCCAAGTTAAATCAGTTTGGAAAACAGAGGAATTAAGGAAGGTGAAAAAGGAGTTGAAACGCAATTTATTAGAAGAGAACAGACAATATGGAGCCTGTCTTTTAAAAGTTGTGGTAGAGGTGGGGGGAGGGAGGAAGTCTTTTATAGGGAAAGGACAGTGAAAGATTCAATGCTGAAAAGAAAAATTGGTATCAGATAAGGAGAACGAAGAAGTGCGGGATGACAGTATGAGTAAACAAATTGTAACTGTTGCCTAAGAGTCAAAGTCTACCGATTCCAAAGCTCGTGCTGCGTTAGCAACTGCTTGCATGAATGCACTCACGTCCATGAGCAGGGGCAGACGGGTGATTCTCTGCATGGGCAGGATGAGGAAGGAGATCATGGGGAGGTTCCTGCAGTCTGGGTGGCCTTCTATCCTGGTCAGCACCTCCTTAAACGCTGGACTCTTAGACCTGAGGGGGAGGAGCAGGGAAGGAGATCGGAGGGTAAGGAGAGGGAAGAAATTGAAGATACACAGAGAAAAAAAATGGAATGAGATAGGGGAAGAGGGAGAGGGAGTTCCCTGGTTCAAAGTATCAGAACAGTCATGTTGGATCCAAGCCATCAGTCATATGATGAAGACGTGCTCACTCACACGAGCCTCTGCAGGGTTCTCTGCTGGTAGACCTCATTGGAGCAGTACGTGACGTAGGGATCGAAGTTGGACTGAGCGTGCTTGTAGACAATGTCGCTGATGTCACTGATCACTATGTTCTGTTGGTGTCTGTCCTCCAACTCCTTAAAGAACCTGGAGAGAGGAGTGAGGGTGAAACAAATAGAGGGTTAGTATGTCAGGGATGCATGCCACACATGTCAAAAGGTTGAGTCAGAAGCATCACACTATTTAGTCATGCCACACTGGGGATAATGTAGGATACACCGACACACACACAAAGCCAGGAAGTGTCTCCAACACCTTTCGTCTAACCCCACTGTTAAGATCACACAAGAGGAACTCCTCAGCCTCCTAAAATAGACCGGCCCACCATTAACACATAACACAAAGGCTTTCCTCTTCCTGAGCATGAGCAGATGGCTGCTTTAACGGCACGCCATATGACAAACTTCAATTGAGTGTGTGTGTGTGTGCAGGCGTGCGTGCGGGCGTGCATGTGTGTGTTCCAAGGTGACAAACAGGAAGATGTCCCAGAGACATAGGAAGCCGACCTTGACCAGGTCAGTAGTCTGAGCTCATCTGCAAAGCCACCTCTAGTGACCCGCCCCACCCAAACACGGTGTGTGTGTGTGTGTGTGTGTGTGTGTGTGTGTGTTGACCCAGTGTGTGTGTGTGTGTGTATCATGACCCAGATGACTGCATGACAAACAATGCTAAAATTACATTACAGCCTTGTGGCCCTGTGCACGTCTGACCCTATGCTTTCTGAACTTTCTGAACTGTGCCCTTCCTAACCATAGCCCACAGCCTCAGGATAACAGCACACACACACACACACAATCACACACACACAATCACACACACACACACACACACACACACACTCTCAAATGGTGCTCAAGTTCAGGCTGCACTCCCTCCTGGGGACACACACTCACTGACCCCAATAACAGCATGCTGTCAGAGGGATGGGGGATGTGTAAAACAGGGTGATGGAACAAAGCAGGCAGGAGAGTGAATGCCCAGATTGAGGCTATTGAACAAAGAGTGGAAGGATATCAAGCCTCAAGAACACGTTCTCTCTCTGACTTTCTGTCCGGCGCTCATGTTGTGTGTTACACATACACATACAGACTAGACCACAGGAGCCTGCAGGTGGAGCATTGTTTCTCCCCTTTTGTCTGAGAGGGTAAATTCAACGTCCGACCATGCGATACAACCAAAAACATCTTGCTGAACCGGTGCTACAGGTATATTCTCTGATACTCTCAATAGAGAGTCTCAATACCTCTCTGCATTCCTCTATGCTCTCAGGACAGTTCTAAGTTTCTTGGGTGGGCAAGGTAAGGTATCCCACAAACGTGTGTGGCCAGTGGGCAGGCCTGCAGGCTGGACATGAAAAGGAATGGGAAAGAGGAGGAGGAGGAGGACGTTGGGCTGCAGCGTGTCTGAACACACAGGTTAAGCTAGCCTGAGGGTTGAGGAGGTTACACACATACCCACATGCATGCAAAGTGGATGTACAAAATAGTGCAACCCAATCCAACATGTCAGCTCAATCCACGTCACAAAGAATCTCTTTCTCTTTCAACAGTACGAGGTAGGGCCAGAGTTTAGCAGAGCAGGAGATTATGTGTGTGATGTGAATGAGAGTTTGAACGGAGTTCTGGTAGACTAAGGAACCGTGTGGGCATGGGAAAATATGTTTGGGGTTGTAGGAGAGGAGGGGGCTGAAGATGTTACCAAATGTCATGGAACAGTTGTTAAAAGCATGGCCCAGCATACACAAGTATACAAGTGCATGCACACACACACACACACACACACACACACACACACCTACAGTTGAGACAGACATTAGCCTGCCAAATGGACAAGGGCAGTCTGACCTCAAAAAAGCCATCTGACAAAAATCTGATGGACTGGACAGTGGAAGGTAATGGTTCACTTTAACACTAAGTTCTGAGCCAAGGGAAACACTGCAGTGATGTCATAGAAGGAGCTGGAACAGAGACCTCACAGACGGACCAGGCAGAACATATGGGGTCAGAACGTTTCCTATCTGTTTTAGTAGTTTAGTTCCTAGACGCTAATCGCTGAGGCAGCACTTCTCACGAGTCCTGACTTTCATGGCCCCTCATGCATGAGAGTTTTCATGAGTTTCTAAGATCATTGGAAGTTCACGGCTGACTGACCGAGCATGACTGAGCCAAAGTCATTAAACAGCCTGTACACACTATAAATCATAATGGACAGATAAACACAGCGGGCTCATCCGGGCCAATTTTGCCTCTCGAACAGACATTGTACATGAACTCACCCACCGACGTGCACAAAACATCAAATCTGCCTTTGAACTCTCTCATGCAGCAATGAATGTTTGTGTTGATAACGCAACCATGATTAAACTCAAATATGATGTATGTTTTTTCTGCTTTGATGTTTCACTCTGTTTACGCCTCACCTCAATCGAACAGTGACCTCACTTACAACCAGAACATAAGACTGTACTGCCTACCCACAACTCCTTACACTGAAAACAATTCTGAGTGACGGGAGAATGACGGGCTTAAGGAAGTCTTTAACACCACAATAAGACATATAACACAGAGTGAGGGTGCCAGATCTCTGCATTGATGCACACATACTTTTTGCTGGCCTCACAGACGTCGGTGATGTTTGAGAAGAGGTGGTGGTGCTCCGTCTTGGTCATGGCCTCCCTCAGCTCTGCAGAGTTCTTAAACATGCGGATCAGGATCTCCAGACTGTGGAGATAGGAATGCTCCGAAGAGATGACCTCAAAGATGGCCTAGGGGTGTGAGAGAGAGAGAGAGAGAGAGAGAGAGAGAGAGAGAGAGAGAGTGTGAGTGAGTGAGTGAGTGTGTGAGGTTGTGAGTGAGAGAGAGAGTGTGTGAGTGTGAGTGAGTGAGTGAGAGAGAGAGAGAATTGGATCTATTCATTCAATTATTCATTCAAGCAGCTTGACTACATCCATTCATGACTTCCGGTGCCTCCGTCACCCCAGGAGGTCATGACTCAAGAGGCTAATCTATGAGGAGGGCTCCGTCCTTCACATACTTGGCATACCTGTATGCTACGTTCATGTCTCTGGCAGGCTGTTGAGCAATACCATGCGCCTGTAAGCATTTCTATCAATCTGTGCTTCCGTGCTGCTGTCCATCTATCGAGTCAGTCTCTAGAATATATGTGAAGATCCAGGATGGAGCATCTGTCCATCTGTTGGCTGCCCTCCCCCCTTAATGGTTTTGTTTATTGGTCTGTTGGAGTTTACAGCAACCAAATGGACATACACCCCTAATGCCTAGTAACTCCTCACTGTGTGTGTGTGTGTGTGTGTGTGTGTGTGTGTGTGTGTGTGTGTGGCCACCAAATTGGATGATTCTCATAAAAGCCAGAGCACTCAAATGAAGTGGCCCAAATCAAACATAAAATCTGATTCCTACCTCTTGCCTTTTGCGTTCCTCCTGAGTCAGCTTTTCAGACAGGCCACTTTTCTTGACCTGCACAGAAAACAGAGTAATTTGTAATCAAAGTTTCAGCAGGATAGTTACAAAAATATTGAAAGAAAGATTTAAAAAGGCATCCTGTAGCCCTTTGCATTTACAGAGACATGCTAGCTAATATGTGGTGTGTATATATATGAGTGTGTGTGTGTGAGCCTTGGGACTATGCCTAGGCTGGAGGAAAGACTAGACATAATACGTTCTTGTACCCCGCGCTAACAAAAGGAGCACTTGGCATACCAAACTGAAACAGGACCCAATGAAGCTGCTTTAGAAATGGGGAACAGAAAAACCTACAGAAAAGGAGAACTGGGGTGTGAGCAAAGCCATGGGAAATATTACTGGGGATTTATAGACAATTATATATAATGTATGTGAAATGAGTGTCTAGTTCGGCTGAAAGCATATGCATCAGAGCGAAGGTGTGCGTTACTATTTGAATAGTTTGATGTCGTCCAGAAAGATATTTGAATCAGGTTGAATAACAGCAGTGTTTGGGAAAGGGCTGGGTGTGTAGCTATTGAATTAGGTGGACTGTGGCTCTCTCCCACCCTTTTTGGAATAAAACAACACTATCTCATGTTTCACCCAATATAACCAAAGCGACTGAGGGCAGATTCAGCTAATGCTCTAGTAAGGCACAGGCAGACACACTGGCTTTCCTGCAAGACTTGGTGGTGGTGGGACCTTTTCTTAGTAATGAAACTGTCTTTTAAGCTACCTTTTGCATGTTTTCTGTCAGCCAAAATGTGAACAGGTTTACTTTCATTCTCATTCGAAGACCATTTTGTATTTTGAGTACCACCGTTCCAAACAAATCTGCCTATTATTACTAGCCCACATCTCTCCCTTGACGAAACCACCGATGCTCTATTCCCTCCAACATCCTGACAGGCCACGCCCTCTTTCCTCACTCGCTGCCCATCCTGTCATCTAGAGGATGAAATGGTACGAGGAAGCGATACTGCTCCTCCGGGTTTCTCCCTGCTCTCTAGTGTCTGCCCTGCAGCTCTTGGCAAACACTGAGAACAAACAGACCTGTGGCAGACTAAACATCTCTGGAGGTTTCTTTCCATTGCTTTCACACACGCACTCTTTCAATTATTTCTTTTTCACTTGTCCAAGAGCCAAAACTCCAATTCCCTATCAGGGCAACGTAGGCGATATCAGATTTATTGTCCTAGCAACAATATGTGCCTTTGTGCCAAATGAACGGCACCCTGCTTTGTACTTTCACTAACTGGGGAAAGAATTAGGGAGGTATCTTCATCATCACAACAGCAGATGGCAAGTTCCCTATGGCATGGCTTGAATCCGTGCATCCTTGTTCAAAGGAAAACCGAACGCCCAAAACTGACCCTAATTCAATAGAAATTTCCAGGCAACTCTAGCATCCTGCCAGGAAGAGGCTCCAGAACAGCCCCTGTAACTACACGACATTATTCCTGAAAAAAATAACATTTCAGGGACATGGCATGTTGTCAAACTCCACAAAAAGTGCCTCAGGGAGGAGAAGGGAGGGGAGGGGCTGGGTGAGAGGAGGCTAGTTTCAAAGGAAGGGCAGAGTGCTGATACCTTGCATATCTGGTACGCCACTTGAATTTCTAGCTGTTTTATGTGGAATAAGCTCATTTCCTGTCAGACTCAGCTTCCAGGAGGATAAATCTTTTATATGGGAATTCCCTACCAAATCTGAAATGTGAGGAAGAATCCCACAGTGTTACATCATGCGCCGTCTGGCCAAGCGCCGTCACAGTTTAAGACCCACACAGCTGTAGGGCAGCTGTAATGGACGACAGGGCTGACTTTGGGAGAGCCCAGGTCAGCTCGGTATCATCACGTCAGCGTTTTGCCGAAACACAAACAGATACAATGGAACAAAGAAGCCTAAAGACGTTTTCCGAACGTTCTCCAGTTTCAATTCAATTTCCCTTCATATATTACATTTACTTGAGTCTGTGTACCTCAGCAGCCCCTAGATAAGAGTGAACAAACAGAAGCTATATCCCTCTATCGCTTCATTCCAAGCCTAAGCGAGCCACCATGCCGCGCATTTTGAGCATATTTCCACTCTGACAAATCCCCAGAGTTTGTCAACAGACTGGCATTGTGCTCCAAGCGCTCCCTGTAGGTCTCGTCCAGTTACCCACCGGATGAGATCCTCCTGTACTACCCGTTGAGAAACACAGCGAGTTGCAGAAGAAGGCAGAAAGAGAGGGAGGACAGGTATGGACTGTAGCCAAACTGGATAGGACAGCATTCTTTAGAGCACTGGCATTCCAACCCCCCCACAAGCACAGCACAACGTGTTTATGTTTGTCTGTGTACTGGATGTACAGAGAGATACCATCTATCTGTGTGTGTGTGTGTGTATGTGTGTGTGTGTGTGCATGGGGAGGGTATTTGTATTTGAGTGTGTGTGTGTGTGTGTGTGTGTGTGTGTGTATATATATGTGTGTGTGTGTGTGTGTGTGTGTGTGTGTGTGTGTGTGTGCCATGTCTGACCACACTGAGCTGGCTCCAGGAGGTGCGTATAGGTCTGTACTGGACCACGATGCGGTCATCCGGTTTGGGCTCTCTGGACTCTGCATCCTCATCCGAGTCATTGTGTAAGGCCTTCTCCTGGTAATTCTGATACAGCTCCTCCTCTGGAACACACACACACACACACACACACACGTTTTTGTTATACTTTTTTTAGTTTTATGACTGAAAAACCCAGCATGAGGATGTTTTTAGGCACAAAAGGAACATACAGTGGTTAAGACAACACAAAGTCCACGAGGGATAGCGGACAGTGAGAAAGACAGCGTGGTAATAAAAGGAGTTTCTCACCTTCACTGTCAAACGTCAGCTGACTGGTCAATCTTTTCTTATCAGGACTCTGAAAGAGGAAACAATGTTATCACTTGGATTCGCTCACACACACACACACACACACACACACACACACACACACACTTCAAATGACATCGGGTAGTGTTCCCCTGTCACCTGCCCATGACCCTCGCCAGTCTAATGACCTCTTTCAATGACCCCTGTCTACTTGGAGAGCCATTGTGTGTGTGTGTGTGTGTGTGTGTGTGTGGGGGGGGGGGGGGGGGGGGGGCATTACTTCATGTCTCAACAACACCAACAATAGTTTTTATTGTCTCCTTGTAAGGACTAATCTTGATGGCTGCTGTTGCCAAGTTAGTTTTACAGCACTCTCTGTCTGTGCAGTAATCTTACACATGAACTTTACCCCCCAAAGTGAAAAGCAAGGCATGGGAGCCTCTGAACAAATCAAATATAAATCCATCACATGGATTATGAATTATTGAGCTATGAAATTGACAGAGTACAGCAAAAAAAAACAATACAAGAGCCTGAGTTAACAAATATTTACACTGCTGATGCTTGCACACTGACTGTCGAGTTGAGCGACAGGTAGCAGCGACAGACTGCCTACAACTCTTCAAATGAACAATATGACGTTCATAAGCAATCCTGTTATGGTTTCATTTGAAATTCATTTGAAATTCACATTTGAAATTCACTTCTCAAAATGATGTGTAGAGCACAGTCTGTAGGTTACTATACATTCTGCATGCTGCATCAAGTTTACCAACCTTGTTCTTCCCTGGGCTGGTAGGCCTGGATGTCCCAGGGCTGGCAGGTTTGGCAGAACCAGGGCTAGCAGGTTTGGCAGAACCAGGGCTGGCAGGTTTGGAAGGACCAGGGCTGGCAGGTTTGGCCGAGCCAGGGCTGCCAGGTTTGGCAGAACCAGGACTGGCAGGTTTGGAAGAACCAGGGCTGGCAGGTTTGGCAGAACCAGGGCTGGCAGGTTTGGCAGAACCAGGACTGGCAGGTTTGGCCGAGCCAGGGCTGGCTGGGGGGACTGGTTTATCCCAGTCTTCCTGTAGTCCTTTTAGGGCAGGCTGGGACAGTCGATGAGCCTTGGGGTCTACAGATGGGACCTCCAGGTCTACCCCACTCACGACCGCCCTCCTGTAGGATGTACTCCTCAGCCCCCTCCTCAGACTCCCTGGGCTCTCCCCATCTGCCCCCTCACCCTGTCCCGTAGAAAAGAAGGCTCCCGTCTCCACCATGCTGAGGGCTTTCAGGGATCGCTTGGAGGTATCCAACCCCAGCAGCCCAGCCAAACCCTGGCCCTGCGGCCCCGTGGGAGGCGCCTTGCTCTGCCGAGTGTCAGACGCCAGGCCCTTGGGAATCAGCTGCTGGGTGCCCATCTTCAGGGCAGCCAGGCTGTGGGTGCTGAGGACAACAGAGGGAGAGGGAGAGATGGACGGGGAGAGAGAAGGAGAGGGCGAGGTGGAGGAAGAGGAGCCATGCCTGACGTCCTGGGTGGAGGCATGCGAGGGTGAGGGTTGTCTGTGGGGCGCCTGCCCTCTTTCTGCTGGGGACGGGGAGCGCGGGGTGGGGGGGTCTGAGGAAGTAAGGGAGTAGAGCGAGGTGATGCTTGAGGTGGAGCTGTGGGAGGGGGTAGGGGTACTCCGGGCAGAGGAAGAGGGGCTGGGGGCACAGGGTTTGTTCGTGTGATGGTTGTTGAGGTTATAGCTGTTGTTATTCGGGCTGTGGGGAGACAGGACAGGAGAGGACTGTTGAGGAGGAACAGTTTCGGGCGAGGGTGAGCTCGTTCCAAAAGCGATCTGGTCTCTCTGCGAGCTCAGAGCGAATGGGCTGGACATGCGCTTCTGGGGGTCGTGGAGACGCTTCTCGGGCCACACCGTGGCTCCGTTAGTGGATTTCCCTCGCTCGTAGCCGCCGTTGCACACCCTGTTTTCCAGTGAAGCCGATCGACTATCCTCCAACTTGAACTTGGACAGTGAAAAGCGCACATTAGAGAGGTGTCCGATGCTGATACTCCGAACCACCCGGGTCTTCCTGGTGGGTTTGTTCAGAATGTGTTTCAACACCACGGTGGTCCTGCCGGTTTGCGTGGCGGCCAGTCTCTCAGCAGGCTGGCTCAAGGTAAAGGAACACTTGTCCTCCACGGGAAAGTCCGTCATCAGGACCCCATCTGGTTGGTAACTGAGGGGTCGGGGTTTGGGCTTGCTGGGGTCCCGGGGGCCATTACAGTTGCCCGTGCGGCGTTTCCACAGCGGGGTGATGTTATTGTTGGACAGATCCACATCGTTACCGTCATCCATGGTCCTGATGTGCCTGATGTCTCCTCTTTTCTGTCTAGTCTCACTGCGCAGAGCAGCCCTAGTCCAAAACTACAGGTCACAGAGCAAACATGGCAACCCTGTAAGAGAACTGATCTGACCCTGGGGGTACACAAAGAGAGGAACATCAATCAGAAGCAAAGTCAGAAGGAGGGATTGCTGCAGTGTCCAAATTCCCAAAGTTTACTCATTAACAGGGATCCAGTCAGAGGGCAGACGCAACTCAACTTGGGAAAAAGATGAATCTTTAAAAAAAACTAGCAAAACCTGTTGAACTAGTCCAAGCAGAAGCAAGCCAATTGAAGACAAGTGATAAAACCTTTATATTTGTTCAGTGTGGTGCATTGCATGACATGTTATTAGTTAGGAAACATCACCATTCCTAAAGGGAGTTAAAGTGTGTCTGTGCTGCTCAATGGTGAGTTTGTAGTGACCTAGTATTTGTTTTTATCTCCTATAGCGTCACAGTGATACATTCCTGAAAGAAGTATCGTTTAGAAGCGATATTTGTAGTATTCTTCTATTATAGGAGCACCATAGGTCTACCGCGGTAATATTGCATGGGAAATTGTTTCTTCAACAGGCTATTTGTCCCGTATGTGAGTACAACTTACCTCTAATCAATCGATGCTTCTTCTCTGCAGACTGTAATCATGATTGCGTTGTGAAAAACAAAAAGGCGACTGTCCTCGAAGCGATATGGTAATCCAAACAAACAACGTGTGAGAAAACCGAAGTTGTGGAAACGCAACGCGGCGATCGGCTACCGGAGAGGCGTGTGTGTGTGTGTGTGTGTGTCTGTGTGTGTGTGAGAAGCGCCACTGACCTCAACTACTGCTCGCTCCCTCTTGAGGAGTTATCTGTTAAGCAGGAGGTGGGAGGGGAGGAGGACGAGACAGAGGGAAGCAGTTTTCCCGTTAACCTAACTCATTTCTCTTTAATCTCAGGCAGCGGTAGCCAGAGTGGAAGGGTGGAGGGCTCCTCAGCAAAATGACAGATAGTATACTTTCACTTCTATTTTGTTTTTCAATTTAATTCAATTTAATGATTTATGTTTCACCCTCTCAAGTATAAAACAAGCTCTAACAATAAAAATCTTTGGCGGTCCCAGATTGTGTCCCCCTGGTCCTTCACATGAAAACATTGGCAACTCTTGGTTCAGATACATAAAGAATGAGTAAAATAGTCTTGGCATACAACTGCACAAATAGCACGTTTCTTATAGGCTTGAAATATGTACAATAAATTGTTTGACCTATTGGTGTTTTGTGTGTTTTGTGGCTTTCTATGCAACATGACCACACAGAAATCACACAGCATTCCAGTTATGTTGGACCCCAACAAAATATCACCGTAATATTGTATTGCTATAGGGGCTTATAGTGTGTATGTGTTCAATACCTAATGATAATGCCCTTATTTTATAATATATATACGTTTTAATCTCCAATGGTATCACTATACTATTCCTATAATCCCAATAAGGACTTTTGCTGTGACATTTCTACATTCATACATTCACCATTCACGTGAATACTCACGAGGTCACGTCTGTATTTGCTATGAGTCACTGAGACAACTGTAAACGGTCACCCATGTTGTGTGGATAGTGCGCCACCGTGTGGTCCTGGTGCGCCAGTACTTCACCCATTTCACCGCTAAGGGGCGTGATTGCCAAGTCTAATGTGTCACCAATACCAACCGATAATACTGTGACTTTGCTGCTGTAATGGACAGAAAGGCACAGAAGACACTGCATGAAATAAACCACACCAGTAAAAATATTTGGTTTAACTTAAATGATTTATGTTACACTGAGCCAGTACTGGTCAATCACTACACTTATCACTACTATTGAATATGTGACCTAATGTCCATATATACATGTACTGTATGTATATTTATATCTAGTCCCATAATGTACTGAAAATGATCTAAGTCGTCAATATGTCTGCACCAATGCTACCAAGACCTGTACAGTTATTGTTGTTGATTAAAGTGACTCTGATTCTGATAACCCCACCCACCCTCCCATACATTATTGATTTGATTTGTCTGAACAAGTCTTGCAAGAAAGCTAGTCTCTTTGTGTCTGTGTATTACAGACACGAGTGAGTGTGTATCTGTGTATGTGTGTGTGAGAGAGAGAGAGAGAGAGAGAGAGGAGGAGGAGGGGGGGCGGTGGGGTGAGGGTGAGACAGAGATATCGCCTCTTTATTACCATATTTATCTGTGGAACATCTAGATTGTAGCAGATTCATTGTAAGACCTCCTGTTGTTAAAGAAATGAAATAGTGTGCTCAGAAGAGAATGGAGCCTTGATTTTTAGATGCACAGTAACTTACATAATATCTGTGGGTAATGAAGTGGAAGAAGGGGATGGGTGAATGCAGTGGGAGGTCATAGGACACATGCCACACACACACACACACACACACACACACACACACACACACAGTACAAACATACAGACACAAACACAGAGAGAGAGAGAAGTCATACTGATCTCGTCAGCTTGATCCTGCCGAATTAAGAGTTATTCTCCTCGATATAAGCACAGAGAGAAGAGGGAAACGTCATGGAGTGAATGAAACAGGCCAAGAGACTCGTTAACGCTGAGTCTGTGTTTCATTGTTGGTTTATTTCTTGTATTGTGAGATATTGTCCATGATTTCCATGTATTACACATATGCTCTCCTTCATTCCTGACTTTGATCACTTTGTATATACAACACAATATTGTCACCGTAATGCTCCCACATGCTCCGTCATCGCCAACAACAATACCACCACTGCACTCAGAAAGAAAATGAAAATAAACTAACATAATCATCAACATTGTCATGCTACATTTTTTCCTCATGCAGCCCATATGACTCATCTGGTGTGACAGACCTCATTATGTTCCATAGAGGAAGTATTACAGTCTATCCTGTTGTGTGGTATTGTTTAAAGAGATATATGTTTCCTCCGGTTCCGTGGTCTATGTGGGGAAAAAACGGAACAAAACACAAACTAGACCAACTCCACTGACGTTACACAGGACAGCAGCACAGCGAGTAGGGAGGCCATCCGTCTCTTTGTTGTTTCAATCTGTTGTTAGTAATGTGCTTCATGTCCTAAATGTTGCAAACATTACTCATGCATTGCACTAGGATTAATCAAATAGCAGCCCGATTTACTGGGGGAAAAAACAAAAACAAATAAATGCTCAATAGAAAAAAACACAAAATGTTGTAATGCAGTTTATGTCCCAAATATAATGTGAATTACTGAAAGAAAGGATTTTCTTATTATACCAACTGTAAAGGATTACTGCCTTGGCCTCGTGTTTAGTCAGACAAAGCTGCTTAACCTGCACGCTTTAACCTGATGCTTTTATTTTTTTACACCATTGTTATGTGCAGCCTGTCACTAGTTTAGTGTGTAAAATATTCCTTGACAAAAATAAAATGTACCTCTGCTGTGCTTCACTGCAAAGCCATTTAACAGTTGTTGTTTGTTGGCATTTTAAAGAGGCATTTTCTTCAAACAAGTGAAAGACTCTGCCAGTGGGATGAGACACTTTCACTTTTTCAATGCAAATCAACATGCTTCAAGAACTTAATTTAATAACACTATCTTGATACTAGTGGAATGATCCACCTTATTTCAAGATGCTGTCTATTGTTTCAAAATTCTTGAAACAGGTCAAACCGCATTAGAAAGTAAAATGAATCTCAGTTTAATTGTCACACTTGTTTAAAGGAAAACAACAAACAAACTTCAAGACTCAATACTCGACTAAGTGACTTTTAATCAAGGTATTTCTGAGTGTTTATTTCATTTGGAATCTCCCAATACTCCTGTTTCCTCCCTTGACAGTACTTACCACAGATCCTGAGAATAAAGCTTGCTCAGCTGGTAGAGGATACTGACTGCGCTTTACAAATGAAAGGTAAGTGGTAAAGGTGAGCAAAACACAAAAACACACCAAAGCAGCAGAGGAGAGGAAGGAGGTGAAAAAAAAAAGTGTTGCAGAGTAGCTTGGGTGACTGCAGCATTTGTTTGGGTGAGGCGTGTGCAAAGAAGTGTAGCACATAATTCAGGATTCATTCACAAACAGTGGGCATAACAATGGTGTGTAGTCTCAAAGGGTCGGAAGGCAGAGTCAGATGATTCCTCACCATGGCAATGGCAGGACAATACAAATCTGTGAATGGAGAAGGAGTAGAGGGCAGGAAGTCAAACAAAAAAACCCTATTGTTTTAGTCAAGAATAATGTGGACACACTCTGCGTAAAGGGTGCACTAGCAACCAGACGCTGCTATAACGTGTGCTGGAATAGAAATGTGCATTTGTATTCTGTGTTGTTTTATTTGTTTTCATGCTGAGTAGTGTGTTAAGTAGTACCACCACCACCACCACCACC
Source organism: Hoplostethus mediterraneus (assembly GCA_034670385.1). NCBI lineage: Eukaryota > Metazoa > Chordata > Actinopteri > Trachichthyiformes > Trachichthyidae > Hoplostethus > Hoplostethus mediterraneus. The sequence goes on from JAXDDW010000107.1 coordinate 212,021, forward strand.
ACCACTCCATCATCACCCCTTGTGCAATGTGACTCACCTGCCTGAGCCAGCCAGTTATGAAAGTTAAAGCCATAAAACGGCTCTTCTGGCATTTGAAAAGAGCCCTCTACCCCCTGACCTTTTCTTAACATACCTCTTTCTCGCTCCTCTCTCCTCATCATCCCTCTTCTCCTCTGACTCACTGCCCATTGTACTTCTCCTACTCGATAGTGCTGTTTGCTCCACGTCCTTGTCTCCTCTCCTAACCCTTCACTGCCACCCACACGTCTCCTCATCCATCCTCTTGAAGAATAATACAAAAGAGAGCGAACCACTGTAATTACCAAAGCTATAATTGACAAAGGTGAAAAAAATAAATAAATCCAAAACGGGAAACAAATATGAAGCTGAAGAAAACTGCGGCGCATCTCAAATCTAATGTCTAAATTGATACATGTATGATTCACATCAAGCCATATGTCACAGAACTAAGAATACTGTTTACTACTGTGTGTGTAGTGGTGGTAGTAGTGAGTGGGTTCACCTTCTCACTGTACCATGTTGATAGAGCTGTATAGGATATAGGACAGTATAGGATTCATTGCAGAAGGTCTCTGTCTATGTACACAAGTGCATATGGCGCACACACAGGGGGCATCTGCCACATCTACACATATCTGAACCCAAGCTCATCACCATGGTTACAGGCCTTCTGCTTATTGGCTGACATTAGTGCGGTGACCTGTGATTGACTCCACCCCCCACCCCCCTGTGGTTTCTCATTGGCTGGATGCTCCAGTGTGATGATGTCACCATGCTGCACTATGATGCAACAGATATGGCATCAAGACATGCATGACTGGGGGCCTAGATGGACTGATAGCAGGCAGACTTTGTTCAATGAAGGACGTGATGGCTGAGGACCCAGCTAACTGGGATGTTGCCTGTTTTAACCAGTAGAGGGCCTATTGACAGAGGGACAGACAGCCAGAGAGATACAGAGAGATACACACACACATGCACACATCCATATGTATGAATTCCCACATAATGCTGTAACACACATGTCTGTAACGCTTGAAACAGATGGTATCCAAGTAAGCATGGAGACAGGCATGAGTTTCCACCCATTCTGTTCTGCAGGGTTTTGCAGTATTAGATCCATCTGATCCTAGAAATGTGCTTGGATGAAGAAAAAAAAACAACCCAGGAAGCATTTGTATGTTTTTGTGAGTCAGCTTTGTGTATATGAGTGTGATTAGAGAAAGACAACAAACCATGTTGGAGCTCCACTGATCCCAATGTATTATACAGCTTCCAGAGTCACTACACTACACACACTGATTAGCTCTGTTGCTGTGGTCAACTAACTAGAAGCATTTGCGATTTAGTGTAAAACTGAACATGTTAGAAATACAAATATAGTCAATATGGCCCATTGACTGAAAGTAGTCAAAAAAGTAGTATTATAATATTTCCCTGTGGAGCTTATTAGGTTGGCGTGGTGAGCATTTTGTAATTGGAAGGAGATTTCTAGAGTGAAAAATTGACTGGAATATATACACAGTGGAATATAAAGACAATAACTCAGTAACTCAAAAGGTACAAATATCAATAAAGACATATCATCAGTAAAATCATTCTGTGCAATTTAATGTACAGAACTGAGTCAGTTCTAGCATGAATGTTGAGGGAGTAGACAGGGGTCACTCCCTGTCTACTCCCTCAACTGAATTAAAAGCAGGATAACGGATTATTATAGACCTTTTTGTCATAATAAACTAACAATAATTGATCCAACCATACCAAATGGTCAATACACAGCAGATGTAGCAACAAGGTTAAATGATTTCTAATAACTGATGGCTGTACATACATACATACATTCTGTATCTGTCTGGCTCCTCCAACAGCCATCTTACCCCAGCCTCTCCATTAGAGGGCCTGCTGTTGTCTTCTTACCATGACCCCCCTCCGCTCCACTGAACCCATCAAGTCAACTAATTACTCTTCTCAAAGCTGCTTAACGAACCCATTAATTAAAAAAACTCAAATCTCCCATCACATGGCGCAGTGACCCATACCACCCCCACCTCCCCAAACCCCCGGTGGACAGAGCCACATTGCCTGTAGGTGCTGATCTGGGGCAACTTTGGTCAAAGTTAAAGGTTATGTATGGGTAAGCTGATTTCAGAACTAAAGGTGACCGCAGTCTATGCAGTTACTGTTTCAAGTAATCCCTGCCACCACTCAGACCTCTTTAAGGGCCCACGGCATCTCTGGCGAAAGCTGTGAGATTCTGTCAGTCTTACTCAACGTCAGAGTGAAGTTGTCATGTCGGTCCCACTCACTGGACCTAATTTAGGAAGTTTGTATGGAGGCCTATGAGACAAAATTACGCAAAGAATTCCTCACTGTGTCACATAAATTGTTGTCTTGTAATAAAATGTGGATTGGGTTGGGTTGAGGGTAGAAATAAGTATGTTATTTCATGACAGAGAAAAGGAAAGTCCCTGGGTAGGTGATTGTTTTTCTAAGAATTACCACTTAAGCCTGTATTTTAGCGTAGCCAGCCAGACCGTACAGTTATCACATCAAAACAATCAGCTTCTCCCTCCAGACCTTCACCCTTATTGATTCCTCTCTTTCTCACTGTATGTTTATGATGCTCTGGATGTAAATCTCTCTCTCTCTCTCTCTCTCTCTCTCACACACACACACACACACACCAGGAGAACCAGCAAACCAAACATTTCAACAGGAAGTATTGATAGCATCACTTCCTTTCTGATAGTTGTGGAGTGGAGCCTGCACTGGAGTGTGACTAGAGAGAAGCTAAAATGGATGTGTGTGTGGGTGTGGGTGTGTGTGTGTGTGTGTGTGTGTGGGTGTGTGTGTGTGTGTGACAATTCCATTCACTGTCCTCTGATACATGGTGGTGATACATCTTCACAAACAGTCCAAAGTGAAGAATGAATAAATTAATATATCTGGTAAATGT
>JAXDDW010000107.1:220000-235000 GCA_034670385.1 Hoplostethus mediterraneus
TTCTTTTTCAAGCACTTTGTCCTTACAGAATCGCTCTATGGAAATGTGCAGTGTCATATGTATGGGGCACGCCGGCCCTGACCCTGGCACTCCTTACAATTAGTTTCTTGTTTTTGGTGATGTAAGGATTTAAACTTATACTTTTGCGCTCATAATAAGTGCAACTGTGACTCGAAACCATTACATTACACACCGATAGACAATCAGAATAAACCCTATATTGTAGGCAGGTTTGTGCTGGTACACACGATACCCACAAATCACAGTGTAATTATATACTGTAAACAGAGGGAGTGGATGGAGATAAAACAGACAAGTGCAGACAGCACCAATTAAATGCTGGTTCGAGTGTGTTGTTGTCATGGCGACTAAGCTAGTACCTCTGAAATTCTGTTTCATATTAAATGCCGTTGCTTTTGTTCCTGTGCCCATCTCTTTATCCTTAACCTCCCTCCTTCGCCATCTCTCTCTTCATCCCTCTCTGTCTCTGTTCGAGCGTCTGAAAAAAAAAAAACAGGCAAAAACACCAAGTCCGGTTTAACCATCTTCTGATAGCCTCAGTCTGTCTATGCCCCTTTCTCTCTCCGCCTCTCTGCCATTGCTCTTCCAGCTGCGCCCTCAACCACGTTACCATGTTAGACAGTTATTAACAGACATTATGGCACGAGATTGCAATGGGGGCGGAGGATTTATGCCACGGGGGTTTACAATCTGTCTCTATCCCACATCACCAGGAAAACAGCATGTTCTAATGTTTATTACCGTTCAAAGACGCTGAGGTAAATGCTTTTATGTGATCAGTCTAATCAGAGACAGAAAGACTAGAGGAGAGACATGGCAGCTTGGGAGTACTTTGATGTCACTGACCTCCCTCCCTTTTTGCATCTGTCTGGCTGTACGGCAAGACTGCACAGACAGGCACGGCACATGCAAACGCACACACACACCGAAGTAGGTTGAAAAGTGACTGTTATGTAAGAGGTGAAAATTTCATAAATACATACAGTACATTAGTCAGAGAGATGAGGGACAGAAAGAGAAAGACACAAAGTGAGAGAGCGAGTAGAGCTAGACAGACTCCCAGATGGGTTGGATGTGTGGGATGAAGGTATATGAGTTCAGTTTTGTATTGTGGCTCAGAAAAGGTCTGATGACTCAGGTAGGCTGGGGGGCAAAGCCATCTTGGGGAAAGACAGAAAGTATGGGATTTAGACAAGTACAGGCAGGCACGCATGAGTACAGCAGCTCCTGTAGGTAGGGGGGGAAGATAGACACCAGACAGGCTGGTCGGAGAATCATAGTGCTGTCATTCCACAGATGTGAAGGTGTAGACCTAAATTACAACAATGCATGTACACAAAACTGAGGTCAGGGTAATGTTGTGAAGTATGTGTGTGTAAGTGTGTGTGTGTGTGTTGGTCTACACTGGTGTCTGCGCTGCCTTTGCATGAGGGATTTATCTTTGCCCAGCAGGCAGTGTTGCACCATATGGTCCACAGAGTAGATATTCCTGAACAACACACACACAAAATTACTTTGTCATTGTGCTCTGCATGTGTGTGTGTGTCTGTGTGTGTCAGAGAGAGAGAGAAAGAGAGAGAGAGAGAGAGAGAGAGAGAGAGAGAGAGAGAGAGAGAGAGAGAGAGAGAGAGAGAGAGAGAGAGAGAGAGAGAGAGAGAGAGAGAGAGAGAGAGAGAGAGAGAGAGAGAGAGAGAGAGAGAGAGAGAGAGAGAGAGAGAGACCTATTGGTGAGCAAGATGGAGCCATCTGCCCGTCCTGGAATACTGCGATCCAGAGATCACAGACCCACGCCGCCATAATTACCACAACCAGCAACACTTTCCAGTGGTCAGCAATCAATTATACTTGGGTACACATATGCAGAATGTGAGCGCGGGAGGCAGGGGGCAAGAGAGAGAGAGATGGTGAAAAAGAGGAGGACATTTACTCATTCCCTAGACAGGAAGTTGGAAGATGGCAAGATGGCCCCGAATTCCCCTCAACCAGCAGGGCCTCCGAGGGGAGGGGGGGGCAGGCCGGAGGTCCGCTAAGCCCCTCAGTGCCCATATGGTCTTCAGGCTTACACACAGAAAGATGACATGAGAAGGCAAGCCTAGGGGCTGGATCAGTGGATGGGAACAAGGAAGAAGAGGAGAGGAGGGGGGGAGGATATGGACTGGCGGGGTGTTCAGATGTGCAAGTGTGCGCATGTGCTGACACACTGTAGGACGGGGGTGTGTTTGTATGCCCGTTTCTCCAGCTTCACGGCCGTGGGGTTTGTGCGAGGACCTGGGATATTTGACATGCTGGGATGTGTGTGTGTGCATGGTGTGCGTGGCAGGGTAAATAAGTAAAGAGCGGTAACGACTCGGTGTCATATGATCCCACCCCGCACCACGACATGAATGGCATTAGCCTGGATGAGAGAGGGATATCAGACCAGCAGCATCGCTCCCTCGCCTTCTCTATTCCACACCTCTGCCATCTCCAGCTCGTCTCCAACTGTCTTCTACTGTCTTATTCCTCTATTCTGCCTTATTTATCAATCTGCCCCCACCAGGAATGGGATTTCATGGTGGCCTAAGGGAATGAAACTAACCCAGAACACAAATTAAAGGGGGGAAAAAGGCAAAACCCCCAACATTATTAAAGGACTGCTGCAGCTAGCGGATATCATGTTGATTTCCCACAACATGGACTGATGGCATCACAAAATCCAACATAGCAAATAAAGAAAAATGTGAGTGAGAGAAGTCAGTGGAGATATGCATAGGCATGCCCTGGAGATGGGAGGAAGAGAAGAGAGAAAGGAAAAAGAACAGCACAAGGTCCAACACTGAAGTCACAGCAGGACAGGAAGTCTTAGATGGAGACACCCTTCCTTCCTGTCAGCGCTGTGATCCCCAACACAGGACACCATTCACGTAGGTCTCAGGGACATGTGACAAGTATTATGGCGGACAGTACCATGTGTTGTACTTTGTGCAGTTTATGTGAAATGGTCTAAGGGGCTATGTGGTGCCCGGAGTAACTTCTTTTAGTCAAACGGTTGCATTGTGTCCAGGACTCTGGCTCGGCATGACCTCTGTGTGCAGAGAGGGAACAGTGGCCATTCCCCACCTTTTTGGATTTCAGTGCCTCTGATGATAACATTTTATCTCCAGTGGGTATATATTCTATCCAGCCTTCTGGTGTTTTCTTTTAATAAAAGCCCAGGGGCAAAGGGATTAGGACACAATGAAATCTCAACAGCCAGGCAGTGAATTTGAGCACACCCATTGATTGAGCAACTTATTTTGTACCAAAACATAGGGTGCCAAAGGCAAAGAGGAACTGTGCGCTCCAGATTTATGTGCAGCCTCAGCCTGTTAAATATGCTTCCCAGTTATTTGACTGTAGCCCAGCAAACTACCTGCATAGAAACACAAACAGATATATGGATAAGCATGTATCGTTCCAAACGCAGGACTGACTGACTTAGATCAGACTGATAAATCAATATGGATGAAAAATGGCCTTGAATTGTTGTGACACACACACACACACACACACACGTCAAACTTTACTCCAACAGGTTTTTAAAGACTCTGGTACTGAGGACGTGAATTTGACTTGAGATTCAGAGACTTAACTATAACAGACTGTAATGACGCAGGCGTAAGAATGCAACATATTCTCCTCTTACTGACGTCACAGTTAAGGCTGGCTGTACAAATGTTCATAGGTCTAGTGTAGCATTAGACTGCACACCAAGAGTGTTTACAACCAACTCTGCAGTAACAGTGCTGTGGGTTCCAGAGCCCAGTGATGTGGGTCAGTGGACTGGAGATTCCCCATGTCACCGGAGACTTCCTCTTCCACCGCTCCACACAGGATATGAGCAATTTCCTCACAGCCTAGCCTCTCCAAAATTCCCAGATATCAATTCAATGTGCAGGGTCAGAGTTGGGGTATTTTCCCCATCTTTAAAATATCACATAGACCTCATGACTCGCTTTCTTCCATACGCATATATGTGCTTATACATGGGAATATTGTGCATGTGGACCTTGTTTGTACCTTGTCAGCATAAAATACCTGTACAGGTTTCAGTGTAAACGAATGTGTGACTCAAGTGGTAATACTCTGGTTTTGTGTGTCAACAGTGCTTTCGCCTGAGAGGTATGACGCTTTGGTTCTGGCTTCTGCACTGTCATGCCCACTTCCTGTTACCGTGTGTTGGTGTGGGAGACAGATACTCTGGCGTTTTGGGTGGGGCTAATGTGTACTTTCGCAGGGTAAAGCACTAAGAGTTAATCATACACACACACCAATTAGTCCACACAGACACAGAGTCGTCACAACACTTCCTGGTAGGACCAAATTTGGCAAACATTTCCGACGCTAAAAGAAAAAAAACAAAAAAAACAACGTAATTTGACACCTTGCTAACTGTGAATGCATTCTTAAGTATAACATGCATGTGCCTGTTGTCTTCAACTGTACGACTGCATTGAAATGAAACCCAAGGGTGGCTCATAGGAACATTGAAAAGGATATAAAAGATATCGAAAGTCTTGCAGGGACATGCAAAATGTCGGTCCCTAGAGAACGTTTGGAAACCAGAGGGCTATAACTGCGTGAGCTGATGACATGTGTTTAGGTTTAGGTGAGCGTTATGAACATAAACTCACTGGGTTTATGATCCTCACTGGACGTCCTTTAAATAAACAGGAGGAGGAAAAGATGGATGACGAGACAACAAAAATACATCATATTCTTATAGCGCTAGTAAAAAAAAATAGATAAGGGGTTACTTTAATTCTACCATGCCCGCATGGACGTGCACACACACACACACACACACACATACACACTCTCTTCGCTCTACACATGAACAGTTCAGCTCCTCTTTTGTAGTTGCTCTCTCCCACAAGGTTCTGCGCCCTGGTTGCTCAGGTTATAAAAGAGGTGTTGCGTAAACCCGCCTCTGGAGAGAGGTTTGAAGATGAACAAGAGAATGTGATCGTGCTCTCTTATGTCGGGGGAGGAGGGAAGAACGAGGGCACAGACAGAAGAAGAGTGCATAACTAAACCGACAAGATTCGCGATTCAATCGTTACTTTTAGCAATGTTGAAAGGGACAACAATGTTGCGCAAACATCACCTGGCTCTTAGATATCTGGTAAAACCGTTTGAAGTACCCTGTTTACCGCCCCCAGTATTGTATGAAAAACCTCTTCAGTTCTCTCTCCACCGAAGAAACGACAATCCCCGAACGAGGTTACATGAATTCAGGAAAAGAGATGGACAAATACTTAGAAAGGCGTTACAAACTAAACGGGGAGAAAGAGGCGACAGGAGAATATGGAGCTGTGACGAGAGCCGAGAACTGGAGGAGAGGAGGGGAGCGAGATGATGGAGTGAGAAAAGGGAACAGTGTAGCAAATGGGGGAGGGAGGTCATGGGTGTCATGGCATGTTAGTCAGAATGCTGAAGTTGCCGTGGTGACAGGAGGGCAATGCCAGGGTGGCGGGAGGCAGTCACGTGACCCAGTATCAGGCCCTGGAGGAGGATGCCACACCGCCTCCTCTGACCACAGTGGGGGGGGGGGGCGGGAGACGGGACGTATAGCACATTATATATGTGCTAAAAATATATCTATGCTGCGTTGTGATATTGGTGTGGTTTATTTTAAAGCGTTGAAGATCGGGCAGACCGTAGTAGGGAGGCCGTCCTTCAACCAGAAGGCCCAGGTTCAAGCACCCTGTCCTAGAGCAAGACACTGAATCCCTTCCAGCTCCGAGGGTGCTGTTCTGCGCCGTGACCTCCCTGTGGGGGCAGTAATAAATGACGAAAAAAACATCCTCAAACCTTGCAAAAACTAACCAGATTGTATATTTTCACACACACACACACACAATCAGGTCTGATTCATTCTCCCCTTTTCTAAAGGCAATATCAAATGTCACATCCAGACTTCTGACATGTTCAAACACGGAAACAAACAAACTAGAAAGAGCAAACATCTCGGAAGTCACCTGGCAGAAAAAGTCATTCATGTGAGAAACCATACACAAACATACCACAGAGCAACCGAGTGACTAAGGGAGTGCCTCACATGCTACAGTTGTGCTATGATACATGTCACTATGGGGGCTTCATGTCCCATACATTTGGAAATATATCCTAGCAGCTCTATGTTTACAGTAGTTCTACCTTAGGCACAGCAAAATAAAAGCCATGCCTCCACACAGTTAATGACCCAATTTGCCCTCGCGATTAATCACTGAACTCAAACTGGATTAAAAATCCAGTCCTGAAGCATTAGCTGTCCTCACTGACACCCTTGAACAATAGTTATAATTCTACACGGGGCGTTGCTAGAGTCCTGTCTAACTGGATCTTTTGGCCTAGTTTCCTTTCAGAACGAGCCCTGGCGTGTGCCAAGACAACTGTGCTATGATTATCTGCGGATGGTATAAAGAGCAGTTTGACTGTGTGCCTAGTAGGATCCGTCTTGTGACATGGTAGGGCGGTGTCTGGAGCCCTGTTTAGACAAACCCTGCACACTCTCCCTTTATCCCTCATCTACGCTGCTCTCTCTCTCCCTTCCCTTGAGATAGTCCTCTTTCTCAACTCTTCTAACCCTTCATCCCATTCTTTCTGCATAATCTCTCACTATCAGATGTGATTGGGAAACAAACTTGGAAAAGTAATTCCCCCATCAGAAATGAATAAAAAAAGACCAGAACAAAATAAATAAATGACACCGCTGCTCTGCACACCCTCCCTTCCATGTCTTTTCCAGTTCAGGTTGAAGACATGTCCAGACATTATATTATAAGGAATGGCAGGAATGAGAGGAATTCCGGGGCATTCCCATCCCGGCACAGTCTCCCGGTCCGTCAGCTCGGAGTTCGAAGGGCCACTCCCTGATTTACAGAGACAGAGCTGAATGATGTCGTCCAGAGAAAACAATCAAAGACTGGTCGTAACCTGTCAGCTGATACTAATATTTTAATACGTGGTTAGCACAGGGCCTCTGTTCTGAGAAAGACAGCATACAGCGCTTACAGTATACCAAAAAAAAACAACTGAACTAGCTTTCACCATAAATCTACTCATTTGAAGCTCCCCGGGATTAACAGATACCGCTGATCAAAGTGCAGTGTGGTCAAAGGAAGTGATAAGGCCGTACGGTTTAAGCAACAATTGGGTAATAAAGAAGCTGTCAGATGTAATTCAGCCCACTGTTACTGTGCAGCAATGGTGCCTTGGCACACCGGGGGAGCTGAATGATGCCGCCGCTGCTTGTGTGTTTGGATAGGACCGGGGTGTCGGAATGCTGCAGGAATGTGTACTGCAGTGTGTGAGTGTGTGTGTGTGTGTGTGTGTGTGCACAATGTAGGTTAATTGCATTGTGTGTGTGCAGGTAAGTGGGAGAGAGAAAAAAAAGACAAAAGCGTATACGAGGGTAAGACGAAACACGGAGCCGGTGGTTGCTCCGGTGTTGTTGTGGTAATGCCGCTCACAAAAAAAGAAACAACACACACAAACACTTGCACACGCTGAAATTCACTACACTGTCATACATATTTTCCATGCAGCGACTGTCACGTGCATTTCCTTTTTTTTTTCTTTTTTCAATCAGAAGTGTCAGCAATGTGATGTGCCCAAATAAGAGAGGGTGCGGAGAGTAACAGTTAAATGGATTTCTGAGAACACACTCCCTGAGACAGATACATAAAAGCACACTGCACATCTGCCAAGGGAAAAAGCAAAACTAAACCACACACTCTTGAACACAACAGAGCCTCAAAAATAGCACGATGACGTGGGGAGGGAAAGAGAAGCCTGTAATTCAGCGAGGAGCCTATATAGTGATTAAGCCCCATGTAAAAAATGCAAACACACACCACCCACTCTCACTGGCTCTGTCGCAACACTTCCTGTCGGTGCAAATGCTTCCAACTGCAGAAAACACCCAGAAATACAGATCTTGCATCAGAGCGAACCGAGCGACACGCGTACCCTTAAAGCACATCGTATATATTCAAAACTTCATTGTACGCAGTGAAAGTAAGATGATGACTTATTGTGGAACCGTCAGATCTGTCTGTACAAATATCTCTACAGCCCAAACGATAGCTTTGGATGCAAAAGCATGCTTCCATTGATGAGCAAGGAGAATAAGTGATTGAAAGACAACTAAGAAACAGGAGAAAGAATGGCTGATCAAAAAGAGTGATACCCTCCTCCTTTACAGTCACCATCCCAGCAGTGACTGACCTCCCACAGGTCATGAGGCCACCCCAAGCAGCCATACCACATCCCAGGCCCCCCTTAACCATGGCAACCACATCACATGACCATCTCCCATGATCAGCAACTACTGATGAGCTAGGCATGTGCAAACCAGCAGATTTCCTGTTAGCTGAAAGTGAAACTGGCGAGTATAAAAACAACCCAAGTTAAACATTTAAAAATAAAGAAAAAAGTGAAGCCAATCCACCTCGCTCACAAAGAGCCACGGTTGATGTTGGGTGGTGGAAATAGGGGAGGAAGTGAAACTTCTCTCTCAACTCTCTCAAGACGAACAGAGAGATGAAAAAGTATAACCAGGACCTCAACAGGCCCTTTCCCCTCCAAAGGGCAAATTCTTCTGCTATCAGATGTTTATACCACAGACAGATTGAAGCTGAGCAGCAAATGGAGGTATGGGGGGCATTTACATTATCTGTGGCATACTATAGTAAATGATCTCTCATCCACAACCAGTTTAACTGTATGAGCCTACAGTAGAGCTCAACCTCAGCTCTGCCTAATCACACAATCTGTATGAAGGCCTTGGAAGGTACATGCCATTAGCCACCACATCACATTCAAGAAGATATTACTATGGATACAGCCACAGCCTATAGCAGACTGTCCCACGCTAGGCCTATCTGAAGGCCAACACAAATAACCACACAGATGCACATCAAGTTTGCAGAAAACAGAAACAGAATATTATGGATAATATAATGGGTAATGGCTATAGAGATGCAGGGCGGAGGCATTTGTTTACACCTTTTGACACAGAGAACGCGGATGCACTTTCACCTTCACAGGGTTCCCACACTCACTTGTACGTCAATTTCAAATACTTTTCAATGACTTTCAAGGTCTTGTTTGGTGAAATTCAAGAACTGAAAACTGTCGTGTTTTGGGGTAAGACATTACAATATAATGGTCAAAGCTAGACATAGAGGCCTCGTGGCCTTACTGTGATGAAGTTAAGTGCAAGAGGCCCATGGGAGCCCTGTTCCTTGTCTCCCACAGAGTGAGCAACTAGTGTAAAGTTGTGCTGTTGTGTGCACACACCACTATACGATCCCACATGTTGAAGAGGCACGACCTATTGGCCATTGTTTAGAACTCTGACATTTCACTGTCTCTCTAGGATGCCCCCACCCCAAACACATACACACCTCCACCCCCCTTCAGTCACATGGTGCAGTCGAGGCTGGGATACATGACACCAATGCCTGCCCTGGGTAATAAGCACAGAGATACATAGGCCTAGCCTGCACACACTTCAACATAGGGTTCGAGTCTATGCAGGATATTGATAGGCAGACACATATGCTCAGACTCATAAGACACATACCAGGACACACATACAGACAGCCTGAAGATCAGCACAGCCCAACATACATCCACTCTTAGAAACAAAACATTCTATGCAAGGCCTGGCTTCTGTTTGTTTACTCTTTCCCCCAAACCATACTGCAGTGGACCAGCCAGCCGGGGCTAGGTAATCCCCATAGGTAAACATAGCAGTGCTGGGCTTGCTCAGTCATACTGGCCTGTCCACATCACACCCACACACACACACACTGCACCTAGACCCAAGCTCTGGGCTGAAACACTACTACACCCACACAGTTAAGGGAAAAAAATTCTCTTGAGCTGCATACCCTAGTCTTGACTATGTAATGCATGTGTGGATGACGAGTGGACAGAGGCACTTGATCCTTTTTGCAGATTTAGTAAGGGTCCTTCAAATGGGCAAAAATCACAAATCTGACCAGATACTTTTCAGTTACCTTTGCCTGCATTGCAGACAAGCAGTGGCTGTGTTTAGTATTGTGTTAATGATGCTGTTTAAGGAATGATGAACACTGCTCCACTGCCAAACTGCTCCTGGTAACCTTGTTTAACCTCTGCAAACTTGTGAAAAGCTATTATGATAAAATATAAATAGATTTCCACAGAGACAAAACACAGCCTGGTCTTTTTAAAAAAAACAAAAAACAATTTGTATTAAAAGTCTTGTTTTTAAAACAGATAGACCACTGTTAAAAGGCTGGTCTGAAATTAAACTTACAATCAGGTTAGATTTGTCAATGGTACATAGTCACATTTCCTGTTAAAAACAACAAAATAAACAACAAACAGAATTCCTTTGATTTAAGTGGTCTGGAAGGTAAGCGTTTGGTGTTGTCATCAAGCCTAGGGGTTCCAGTACCTGTGTATTTCAATATAAACGCTTGGCCAAACCAAGTAGACATTGCAAAATTAACACCGTAGACTTCAAAAGGCCAACTCAAAAACAGAAAGAAAACTGCCATTCCATTAACAAAAAGCCTTTTGTATCTTTGTTCCTGTCTCCACCCCTACGAGATTATCCAGAAGAAAAGTCTGTCACTTTGTGGATTGCCGTGTTGAAGGGTTCTTTTGGTGATAATGTACGTTGGCACTAAATCTGAACAGCTGATTTGTTTTGGAAAGGCACTCGACACAAGGGCGGTCGGGTCACAGGTCACCGTCCCCTGTGTCACTTCAGTTAAGGTCCTCACACACTGAAGAGGAGAAGAAGAAAAAAAGTGGCACTCGTCGCATCACTCCACCGACAGTTGAGTGGCGTCAATTTCTTTTGACTTTGGAAAAAAATAGAACTTGGAGAGCTGTCTCCAAAACGGGTTAGTGGGAAATATCACCCAATACATCTTTAACACCCCCCGCCCACACTCTGTAGTTATTTAACAAAATATACTCTATCCCTCTGTCTTCTCATACAGAAATATCCATTTATGTGCGTCTAGGTGTTGCTCTCCACGTCGTTGCCGTTGGGGGTTTTGTTCCAATTGTGAGAACAAGCGGAACCAAGGGGGGAGTTTGCTGAAACTCTGGATCTGACACTGTGTTGACATCAATGGTAGACATCGATCGTGCTGCAAAGATACTCCAACCCAGCAGAATTCCTGAAGAGTGGACCCCTCCCTCCTTCTCGGTTGCTCCCCTCCTCCTCCTCCTCTCGCCCCCCTGCAGCATTCCTCCCTTCATTTTCCTCCGAGGCCAGGGTGAGACATGAAGAAGAGCTCAACAGTACACACTTCCTGCAACACACTGCCACAGACAAGACAGAGAAAGAGTCATGAAAGAACGACACCGACTTCTAACAAAAGACACAGGTGACATGCAGAGTATTTTGGCCATTCCAGTACACAGCAGACGTACAGTCTCAGCCCAACTTCGACCCACTTGCTGACCCCTGAATGTAGGCCATACACGAACATTATTAATTTCCCTAGCTTCTCTTAACCTCGTTGTGGAAAAGATATATGAATGCTTGTTGTAGGTCTACAGATTCAACAGTTTGGTTGTAAAAGGAATCCAGGCAGTTATAGCCTGCCCCTTCCAGTTCTGCAGTTAGACACTTCCCCAATCTGCTTAGCAAAACAAAGACTGCAAAGTGCCCAAGGCTGGGGGTTAAAACTAAGGATGTGCTCATATGAACAGCAGCTGGCACTGAACTAACTGGCCTCAGATTTAAAAAAATAAAAAATAAGAGCCACTTACTAATATTGGAGCACTTTCTATTAGCCAAGTTGAACGTACAATCAGTATTCTGCTTTTGACTCGGTTATGTTCAGGATTTCCATGACATTTTCATAATTGCCCTACAGTTTTACCCCCTTTTATTTAACCTTTATTGATATCGGTTTTCCAATTCCAGTGTCTATCTAACTTCGAAGAGTTGTGAGAAGATCACTTACCATTGCAAACTTAAAACTGAGCAAAGAATAAAACTTTAAGGTTGTCCTTTTTTAAAGAATGACACAAGACGAACAGCACTGGTCGTCGCCATTTGGTGTTGAGGCATAGTTCATCTGTCGGACTATCTCGGCGAACAGTTCGTCCACCGAGCCTTTATTTTTGGCTGAAGTTTCCATGAACGGGCAGTTCCAGTCGTCCGCCAGTGCCTTCCCTTCACCGGACGAGACCTCCCTCTCGCCCTCCAGGTCCACTTTGTTTCCAACCAGAATCATCGGCACTCTCTCGTACCTTTTCACCCGAATGATCTGATCCCTCATCGGTTTGATGTCCTGGAAACTCTGCTGGTTTACCAAGCTGTAGACCAGTATGAAACCCTGTCCGTTTTTGATATACAGGTCTCGCATGGAGGCGAACTGTTCCGTGCCCGCCGTGTCCAGGATCTCCAGGACGGACGGCGAGGAGTCCACCTCGATCTCCTTCCTGTAGAAATCCTCTATTGTGGGGTCGTATTTCTCTATGAAGGATCCCGTCACGAACTGGACGGTCAGTGCGGATTTGCCGACTCCTCCGGACCCGAGAACCACTACTTTGTACTCTCTCATGGTTCCCAAACAGTTCCCCCAACCAACACTCCTGTTTCCTCTGCGAGCCCGCTAGCCGCCCTGCTGGGTTTCTAACCGTAGACCGCTGCGCCTCCACTAGCAGTTTTTAACGGCTCTAGTCTGTGGATACGGGGCGTGGTCCTGAACTATTGGTGTTCAAAGTGTAAATCCGGTTGTTTCGGACCCAGACCCAACATTAGTAGTGTTGCATGTTGACTCCCCTAAGACAGCCCCACCGGTCCTTGTGCAAGCTTCTCCTGTATTCGTTCAAGTGGCCACCGTGCGCTCTCTCTGCCAGTCCCAGTGTCAAGTCAAACAGAATTAAAAAAATATATACACTTCCGGTCTGAACTTTCAAAGTAAAACGCTTATGGACGCGCATGCGTTGAAATGTTTATTGTACCAAAGTGAATATAAATAATATATTCAAGGCGGAATCTGTTATTTGTGTCATCAGCTTTTTTTAGACTTAAAATGACCCGTTCACAAGGTACTCTTTCAGCAGGAATTACCATGTGCTATGATACCATATGAGCTTTCTGTATCTATTTTACAACTACAGTTTCATTCCATATTTAATGTAGTGATTCCATTGAATATTTTGATACGATTTTGTTGTTCTGTACACCTCCGGTCGTAATAATTATTTTTCTTTCAAAAGTGACAATTTTTGCACTTTCATTTCGAAGCCAAAACGCCCAATTTCCGGTATTATTCTGGATACCTCTGACTGGCTTGATGCCGCTCAGCGCCACCATGCCCTCTCTTCCTGCCCACACTCAGCACGCAGTCTGCGTCCCACGTCACTCACTAGTTGGCTCCAGTTTTTGTTAAAGGTGCAGTGCGACTGTTATCTCACAATCAGTGGGGCTGACAACCTAATGCCCCCGCAAATCTGCCACACCTTAGTTTCGACATTACTGATGCATGGGATTACAACTGCTTGACTCATTCTCAGTGCGCTGTAACTTCCTGGAAGAGCCTGTTTACTGCAATTGTTGCGTTTCCAACATGGATTAACACGCAATTTCAATGCAGTTTTGCAGTTTCCTAAGAAATTAACTAAACAACCTGTAATGTACAGGTTAAAAATGTTATATCAGCCTAACTGGCCAAGAAAATAAGACCAAACAAGAGGAAGTGACTCATATCATCATCCCCATGTAGTGTGACCTCACATGTGACACGTAATAGGCTCTGTCTCGAATGTCCAGACACTCCTATGCTTACGTTGTTTGGTTATGCAATCCAGAACCAGAATGTCTTTCTTTGTTCACAGATTTGCGTTATAGGCCTCTTTCTGTAGTCAGTTAGATCAATGTCTGCTCTTAGGCCTACAAGGAGGGGATGTTGTTTGTGGCCATGTCCTGCCTATAGTGCATTTTTGTGCATTCTTGTGTCCTCCATGACATGTGTGACATAATATCTAATGGCCGAAGGACAATCCCAAAACTAAAGAATGCAAGGATGGAGGACAGATAAAGATCCTGGACATTTACTTGCAACCGAGGATGCATCAGATGGTGACTTGGCCAACGAGAATGAATGAGAACAACGCATCACATCAAAACGGCACTATGGTCTTTATTGTATAGTCAGTTGAAACAGATGGGAGAATGAACAGCTGTGTGTCTTAACTGATCACGTGTGAAGCACACAGCCCATCTCAAACTGTGCAGATGCTTCTATGTGCTCACTTTCATGAAAAGTACATTCTCCAAGACAACTTGGGAAGATCGTTCTCCATAAGGACAAAAGTATGGACTTGACATTTTTGAATTTGATATTTAGTGTGTGTGTGTGTGTGTGTGTGTGTGTGTGTGTGTGTGCTAGCCCATCATGACAACCCCTTGCTAAATTGTGTAATAACCACTTTCTCGAATCAATGCCCGTCACCACAGGGCAGTGATGATTAAACCTTGTTGTGACTTCATCGGCGGATGGCTGGGAAAACTCTGCTGGATCAATAGGATTTTCATTTATCGACAAATCACAGTGATACAACACACACACACACACACACACACACACAAAACAAACGGTGTTGTGAATAGAGTAGTGAATCAGAGTCTGTGTGAGTCAGTAATTATTACTGTGATTGGTGAACCTTGTCTCTCACACACACACACACACACACACACATACACACACACACACACACACACACACACACACACACACACACACACACACACACACACAGGGGACTTTGCCACACCTTTGGGCTTCGTGATCTTCGCAGTCTTTTGATCTTTGGTGATCGTGGCTGAAATGTGGATTGGCCTGTCGTGTTCAGTCAGAATGCCCTGCAGCCAGCCCTTCCCCAAATCCCATTAAGAGACAACAACTCAGAACCTGTATAAAGGCAATCATC
>JAXDDW010000107.1:240000-307500 GCA_034670385.1 Hoplostethus mediterraneus
TAGTTAAACAATACAGCGCACACGGGGATGCTCACCACCCCCCCACACCAGGACAGAGCCTTCAGAGGGACTGGCCCCACCCCCTGGTACTCACTCCCTGTGGCGAGCCGCAATGCTGGGTCCACTGAAGTGTTTCAACAGTGGTTTAATTTAGCCAGGATTTGGACCCAGCTGCTGAATTGTGGGCCTGTCCTAACCCTGTTGTCCTTTGTCCTTTGTTTGTCTTATTGTCTTCCTACCTTTTAGCCTAGTTGTTATTTTTCTCACATTATCTAGTTCTTAACTTTTCCATTGTTAAGTGCCTTGGTTACCATGAAAGGCGCTCTTAAATGAAAGTTCTTCTTCTTCTTCTTCTTCTTCTTCTTCTTCTTCTTCTTATTATTATTATTATTATTATTATTATTATTATTATTATTATTAATAAAGTGGATCATTAACATTCCCTAGGTGTAACACGAAGACAAGAGTCTTAATATACTGTCAAAGTCTGCACGTGCACATATACATACATACAAGGGGTAGACAAAGTGGAAACACGAGTAGCTGAATAACTAAATCACAGTTACAAAGGCAGCCATGCAGGAAAGTCATATTAAGTAGAATGCTAATTCATATAAAAGAGATCTGATAATGACTCTGTGAGTCTTCAAAGCAACACGAAGCAACAGAGCTTCACAGAGGCTAAATGTTCAGTGCCCGAATTGCGGGTACTTAATTAATGTGGCAAGGGGGATAGTCTTAAAAATCTTAAAAACATGGATAAACTACATTGGAAAAGAGGAACACTGGTTGGAAATAGAAGTTCAACATGGATAGACACTTAACAGCATAGTTGTTAAACATCACAAGATGACTCCCTAAAGAATTATCGAATTACAGAATTGAATCAATACCTCTGTAACAAAGTGTCAGCAAAAACTGTAGATTGTGAGCTTCATAAAGCTGGTATTTATGGCAAGGCTGTCATTCAGAAACCACTTATATCCAAGACCAGCGCATAGAGTCACATAACCGTCGTGTAAGGAGCACTATCTTTGTAAGTCATCTTTCACCCTCAAATTCAAAAGTCATCTCATGAACACCAGTTGAATTCCTTTCACGGCCTCCCCAGTGACCAGATTTAAACATATTGAACGTTTATGTGAGCGCAGGGTGCGAAGTTGATGTCTACCGTTATCATCCCTCAAAGAACTGGAGGCTTTCCTTGTTGAAGAATGGTCCAATAACCAACTACAGGCAGTTAAGGACTTCTATCCAAGAGGGGTTGAAGGCAAATGGTTCTGAAGGCAAATGGCGGCCCTAAACCTTACTTGCTAATCATGTATGTTTAGGTGATTCCATCTTTTATCTACGCCTACACACACTACTTGCTGTCATCGTGCTGCAACTCTCACTCCATCCCCACCACACACACACACACACACACACACACACACACACACACTGCCAATATAGAGCTGTGGATGTAATCTGCTGGTCCATAAACTTCGGCTTTAAGAGATTTGTCATCTGCCCTGCAGCAGGGCAGCCGTCCAGCAGACTGACGGGTAGCCAGCTGATAAAAGCATGCAGCTCTCGGTAGAGTGTATAGCTCATCACTCTATACAGTAGGCTCACCACTGGCACGGACTGTTGGTTCATAATGTAATGCATCGAGGTGTGCCGGTTTTCCATACCATCCTATGCTCAAATAATAAGTAACCTGAATGATCTTTTAATAGGAATCATTCACTTTCACTGGATCCTGGTCTATATCGATACATAGGTGTATAATCTACCCTTCAGCTAGTCCAGAGAGATGAGCGGTGGATATTATTGAGATGAAGAAGCCTCCTGTGATTGGCCTGGCTTGCAGTACAGTGAGCAGGACTTGTTTTTTTTTATCTTGACTCGCCAGCTTCTTTCGCTACGTACTTCACTATTCACTGGAACCATGTTTCTCTTCCCCTCCTCATCCGTCACTGCAACCTTGTGTTTAAACTTTCAGTGCTCATTTCTTTTTTCTCACTTACTTTCACTTACTTTCACCCAAGCTAATCCAACTTCCTTTTGTTCCCATTATTGGACTCCTTTATTCTTATCTCAGCTCTGTTCTGCCTGGCCCTTTCTTTTCTCTGTCTCTTGCTGCTCTTCACTATACCAATAATACGTTCATCATCTAATTTCTCAGCTGGCACTTCCAAGTACGTCGTCTCTCCTCCCTGTCTTAAACAGCGGACGCCCCCTGTATTGAACTCATTCAGGTCATTTCAAAACCACAGTTCCTATCTCATAACTGTCATCAGCCAGGCCAGCTCGTCTGCACTCGTCTGCACCCGTCTCTCCAGAAGGGGACACGCTTGCTTCCCAGCCACGTTAACCTGTTTGTAAAATTGCATCTTCAGACAGCTGTCAAAAGGCAAATAGCTTCGGTCATACTTTCATCGTGTGTGTGTGTTTGTGTGACTCTGTGTAGATATATCTTGTCAAAAAATCCCCCCTGGCTGCTGTTTGATTGATGGCTTCTTGTCCGCTCTTTCCATCAAGACCCTGATGAATGTGATACGGTATATAGCCACTATTGCAGAAAACCTTCAGGGTAAATTTGAACATGAAATAGTATGAGATTTTATTGAACACTAAACCAAACCTGGCTATTTTTCCCTCATCTCACATTCATCAAACAGCCACCTTTTTGCCCAAATTAGGAGATGATCTGATAATTGTGACCTTGCTGAAAGAAATCAAAGATCTAGGTGTCTGGATGTTGGCCAGCCAGGCGATCATTCAAGTTAATTGATGGCGGCGCCAAGTTGCAGCAGAAAATCAACAGACACCAAGGCGCTCGATAGGAGCGGCTGTACAGATATTGATCACAAACCTCATGACACTTAAAATATGACAGCCTCTCCTCTTTTTCTCACACCGTCTCCCACTCCTTCCTCCTCCTCTTTTTCTCACACCGTCTCCCAGTCCTTCCCTCTCCCTCTCTCTCTCTCCCTCTCTCTCTCTATCTCTCTCTCCCTCTCTCTCTCTCTTTCTGTCTGCCCTAATCCATGCATACCTTATATACATTATGGAGGCAATTTTAATCCTACCAGTCTATTATTGTTTTTGGCAGTGGTCCAATGGAAGCATGTGGTCGGGTTACTGTCAACATAACAATAAAGATTCCCACTCAACATTATGATCGACAGCATCCATTCGCTAACAGTTACAAAACAGGAGAATGTCATCCATATTGTTTTCACCATGTACGTGTGACAACATGATGACCTTAGCCTTACCCAGCCAACCGTAAACATTTCATGGAGTGTCAATAGGGGTCAACACCAGAGGGTTCTCTAGAATTGTTGCCCTCAAAACACTCACAGTCTCATCTCAAATGACTTTCCCTGTCAAAAGCAGCAGACAAACTATCATTCATGCTACATGGCTATATTTTTTTTCATCTTCCCAGCAATGTTTTGGTTGGTGGCATTGCAGAATTCGGCATACAGACCGATACAGAATGGATGGTTATGTGTCATACATAGTGGTGAGGGTGAAATTTGTCTTTCACCCAGCCATAGCTACTTTGGGAGCACAAAGTCAGAAAGGGTACGGAAGCGAAACTGAAACCTAGAACTGTAGGATTCATAATATTGTGGAGAGAAAGATGAGAGGATAACAAAAGACAAAATACAAACTCGGTGTTCATGAAAGTTCAAGTTCAACAAAGGTGAGTAGCTGATTTGATATAGCAGGGAAATATCTTTGAATTAATAATTAAAGGAAATATACTGAGGTAAAAGTGTCTATTAGCTCCCTCATACTGACAGAGACACACATCCACAGAGGTGCACACAGTGTGAACACTAGCAAGGCGGGTTTGAGAATAAATACATTTCCATGAGTACTTCTGGAAACAGGATATCTAGTCTATAAAAAGAAATGCCTCTTTGCTACATCTGCTATAACTATCCTTCCATGGCACAAATTGGAATCAGCACAAAACCTACCTCCTGAAAGTCAACTATCGTGACCAACAGTGACAATTTACAAGTGCATGATCCTTTCATTATGCTGAGAAAAGTTATCCCTATGTTTGACTATTTCACTATTTGACTTCTGTAGTTGCTGCTAAGATGCGCCTCACTGCAGATGCTGCTTTAATCGAAAATGCAGCGCCTGCACCCGCATGCACACGTGGGTAGGCAGTGTCAATCACAGGACAGGGCAGGTAAGCAAGACTGGCAGCTGCTCGGCAGACTCTGAGCCTTCATTAAACTCAACAGCCAGCATCCTGTTTGGTGTGTTTTGACTGACTCCAGTGTGAGTACTCCCTCACCTGACCAGCACAGTCTGTAAAGTAGGTTGGTGGATGAAGGGGGTGTGGTCCCTGCGATAGTGCAGTTTTTTTTTTTATATTAACAAGTTTAAAATATTGTTCATAAATAACCATTGCAATATTATCATATATCTATAATAATATTCATGCCACACAATTTGGCTGTATTGTTACAAATAATTATTATAACTAATTAAACTAATGTGTTATAATGTGTGTTTGCCTTCCTGTTATTTTCTGTTTTCCTGTTTCTAACCTTCTATTTTATTTCCATTATTTTACTTCCATTTTTTTATGTTTTCATTGTACAGCATCTTGTAACTCTTGTTTCGAAAGGCGTTTTATAAATAGTTTACTTACTTACTAATTAAACTAAATATTATATACCTATTATAACTGTTATATAACTATTACTATAAACAGGTTATGGCATGATGCGTTATGTAGTGACAATGTGTTGGAATCTATGTACTTTATGTTTTTCATTTTTTTTAATTCATTTTCATTTGTCACGTTATAAATCAGTCCACTAAATTTTGCAACATAACCACATCACTGTAGTCATGCCGTCCCATGACTGTATCACAAGTTCCTTCCAAGTTCCAAGGACCGCAATGTACGGTTCCATTTTGTTGTTGTAAGGTTAGCAGTAGTCTCTGGCTCAAGCAGATGGTGCCCCAGTGATGGATGTGGTTGTGCCAACTCCTATTGTAAATCTTCAAGAACAAAGCTGAGTATTTCACTGTGCCTCTCCACACTGTGATTACCCTTACCCTCCGGGGCCCCTCTACCACCTACAATGTCCTCTCTAAACACACACACACACACACACACACACACACACACACACAAAGCAAACACACAAACTCTGTTCGGTACAGCTACCATCACTCTTCACACTCAACTCTTCCTTTTGTTCTCCTCTGTGTTAATGACTTGTCATCCATGTCCAGCACTTCCCATTAAAATGGTGTCCCACTGAAGGTGATATAGAGTGGCAAAGAAATGTTTTGAGACAAGATTGAGAGGAAAGAGAAGATATGAGAGAAAAGAGGTGAAATGTGACCATTGAAGGAAAGGGGTGGAGATTCTGCCGACGGCTCCCAACAAGTCAAGATTTGAGGCTGGCTCCAGAGTAAAGCGTCCCTACACCCCACCCAAACACATAAGCACAAACCAGATAATCCACAAATAATCAAATGAGTATACATTTGAGTATATATTCTCCTGCTGCAAGCCACAGTGGCTCTCTATGGTTTTCAAATACCACCAACAAAAACAACAGTAACCACTATAACAGCCACCTGCTTGAATAAGGTCTCCAATGCCTCCAGGCACTCTTATTTAACACTAACACAAACAGGCACAGTGGTAGACACACACACACACACACACATTTGCAAGGCCAACCATCCTGTATGCACCTCAAAGTCAGGAAATCAAAAGCTGTTTGTATTCATGGGCCAACGTTAGAGGAAAGAGGGTTGGTCAGTTTCCCGTGCCCACGGCAACGTGGAGCACCGGTGTCCTGGCGACAGCCTCCCAACCCTGCCTACATCAACCCCACACCATTGTGACGGTCACAAAAGCTGTCTTAGGACACGCCAGGAGGAGAAAGTGCCACTCTTTATTCCCCTCTCGTCCCGTCTCTTCCTCCTGGATGTGTTGAAAGTCGGCAGCAGTGCGGAGAAAGAGGCGGAGCACCCGATGCAGTGGGGAGGAGAGAACTCTGCATGATAATGTTCATTCAGTCATAACAGTGTACACACTATAATAACAACACAGTGAGTTATTATGAACAATGTGGATTAGATAAATAGTTATTAAGAGCAGGAACAGAAATACTGAAAATATACACAGTGCTGGTCAGGGGAGGGAAAAGGGAATTAAAATGATCTTAAGTGACCTGACACACATTAGTGTAATTGCATCGCCTCATATATTTTAAATATAAAATTTTATTGACAAAGTTACAAGTGGCCCCATATGTTCTGTACAACTTTAAGTGATTCAGTTCCTGGCCCGACAACAGCTGACCTCAAGAGACAGATCACATTACAGATCTACAAAGGTATTAATCTAGACATTAAACATCTAGTTAGTCCTGGGTAAAATATACCGATAGAGCTCTACAACAATTCCTCCTGCACAGAAATACAACGATGAGAACAGATACACAACAGACATAATCATCTGTCAACATAGCGCAGTATTTACATTGAGGTATCTCAAACAAAGACAGCTATCAAAGTCTTCAATATTTGATGGAGTCATGAGCCAGGTGATTTCCTGTAAGTGCTGCAATAAACACTTGAGCAGTTAGAAATTACTTTCGCTGTGGTTAGTCATTGATTAAGTGTTACTCTGATGGCGTCTGTTATCAGATTCATGCAATAAGAGACTAGTTTAGTCATTAAGCCTTCAAAACGCTAGAACGAAACAATAACAACACAGATTTGACACGACACAATATTCTGTACAGTACACCTCAAAAAACATTCATTATAGTTTCATATACACAAAATACTGTAAGTATCGCCTCGTTTTCTGCAGAACAGGTTCAAATGACGACGACATCGCAGAGAAAGAGTGTGGTAACAGAGCCATTGCAGACCTCAAAGGTGCTGTCACAACGGAAACTAGGCAACTAACATTCCTCCTCCAGTCAGTAATTGATGGAGGAAGAAATGAGTGATAGGTAGCCCTCTGAGCAGAGTCTCCGGTCATAGTGCATCACAATGTCTAAACCTCATCAGTGCATTTAGTTTTGGACTCAAACCCATCCCAGACACACTGTATCTTACCTCACCTCGCCTCGCTTCTTAACCACAAGCCCTCACCTGCTTAATAGCTATTGATTCAGCATCAGCAGTGTGGTCAGCGAAGGTCCAGTCCATTTTGCAGTCTTTGGGGCGGATCTACTAAGATCCCAAATAAATGGTACTAATTTGCGTGTGCATTCTAAAAGTTTGCGCGTGTGGTTGATGGGCGTTTTGCGGGTGATTTACTAAGAATGCGTGCGTAAATGACAACAGGTGCAAACGTGGTGGAGACAGCAGTATTTAAATGAGGGTTTTGCGTGTTTAATGTTTTGCACCATGGAGAGTTTGGATGGGCAACAGAACCGCAAGCGCAAAATGAAATTTGCGCCTATAGAATTAGAGGTGTTAGTGGAAGAGGCAAATAAACATTTGGATGAGCTACAGCAAAAAAATCTGAATATGACAAAAAAGAACACTATTTGGGAGATCATCTGTGAGAAAGTAAATGCCGTTGGTAAAACAAGAAGAACAACGGATGAAATTAAGAGAAGATGGCAAGATATAAGACGAAGAACAAAAGAAAAATTGGCTTATAATAAAACCTCAGCAAAGAAAACAGGTGGGGGCACGGTGGAAGAGATGCCTCTAACTAACATTGAGCAACAAGTGCAGTTCAAGTGCAGTTTCTATGTCTCCTTCTCGCTACAATAACGGCAGTCATTTGTGCACAATTACGCATGCAGGGCGTTTGCACCTTCTTTTGAAACGTATTAAATACAGACGCAGTCTCCATCAACGAAATTGCGTTCAGGTTTGATAGATCACAGTGCGTGTGCTACATTAATCTATTTACATTTTCTCCTCCCAGTATTTTGCTAAATAGCGTGTAAACGCCCCATCTTGCATATTCATTGAGGCAAAAGTACTAACTGGATAAGGCGTGTTATTTTGCACATTTGCAAGACGCAGTCCTCAGTGCGCACTGTTAGTAGATCAGTTTGTACATTTATTTGTGCGTGCTATGAGTTTGCACGCATTTTTACACACGCAAACCTTTAGTAGATCCGGCCCTTTGTCCTGAACAAACTGATGATCATCGCCTGTAGGGAAACCTATTAACCTTTCCTTCTGTTGAACATAATGTTCGCTTTTGACCAAATTGTAAAAGACACTAACCAGGCTACGCAGTGAGAGAGGCCCGGTGAAGAGTGATGGATCTACCATTTATAGCACAACACATGTACAGTACAATACAGTACACTGTCATTGAACAATAGCTTATAAACAATACACGATCATCAACTGTTATCACAGGGTTAAATACAGTATTCATTCTACAATTTGTAGCCTGTACATTATAGTCCATACCCCAATAGAGCCTTCAGTCCTCAGTGCATGTATCTATTCAGTGTCAGGTCCACAGTGGTTTAGCCAGCCTATCTAGACTCGTATCCAAATCCAGAGCCGTGACTAGGCACACAGAAGCCATTCCTGTCCCCCGTCAGAGCCTCCTGTCCCCATTCTCCACATACTCAGCCAGGCTGTTGAGAGCTGCCTCCTCAGTCTTCGACTGGAGAGGATTGTCCCCCTTCCTGTAGGTCTTTTTAGTGGCCCGGGACAGCTTCCTCCTGAAGGTGTCCCCGGCCAGGAAGTAAAGAATAGGATCCACGCAGCTATTGAGGCTGGCCAGCCCCCGTGTCACCTGGTAGGTGGCGTAGACGCGGTTATTAAAATCACACATATCGGGGCTTTGGGAGTACAGTCTGGCCCTCATATTGAGGTTCTTCATGACGTGGAAGGGCAGGTAGGAGACAGCAAACACCGCAAGCACGATGATAACCAGGTGGATGGATTTCCGGCGCAGCGGCGCGTTGTTCATGTCGTTGTAGATCAAGGCTTTGACGATCATCCCGTAGCAACCCAGGATGATGATGAAAGGGATACAGAACCCAAACACAGTCATGCACATGCTGTAGATGAAATAACCTGGCAGCTCATCCTCAGTGGTGGTGTCATAACAGGTTGTCGCGTTACGCTTCAGGCCAGTCCTGGAGTAGTAAAGGATGGGGGAGATACCCAACACGACCACCACCCAAACCACGGCGCTGGTAATGACAGCGTTCTTCTTCTTCAGTCGGCCCAGAGACTTGAGCGGGTGGACCACCCCGGTGTACCTGTGAACACTGATGCAGGTCAGAAACAGAATGCTCCCATACAGATTCACGTGGAATATGAACCGCTGCAGCCGGCAGAGAACGTCCCCGAATATCCAGTCGGTCTTGTTGAAGTAGTAGAAGATGAGGAAGGGCAGGGAGAGGACGTAGCAGAAGTCAGCCAGGGCCAGGTTGAACATGTAGACGGAGATGCTGCTCCACGGTCTCATGTGGCAGACAAACATCCAAATGGCCAGACTGTTGCCCACCAGTCCCGTGATGCAGACCATAATGTAGACCGTGGGCAGGTAGTAGAACTGGAACCCCGTCTTGGTGAGGGAACATCCTCTACTGTGGTTGTGGAGATCGGTGACGTTCAGCAGGGAGGTCAAGTTCAGGTCTGAGGTCATGGTGTCAGGTCCTTTAACTGCTTGAGAGGGATGAACAAGCAATAACAGATAAGAGACGCAGGCTTATATTTGATATTTAACACGCTCTGTCCAACATAAAATAATAGCTTGAGTGGGAATGAGTGTAAAACGTCAGTGGGCTCATAATGACATAGCCGGCGAGGTTGGCATTGAAAAATCACTGACGCTGGACAAAACCAATCCTCTGACTAGATTTAAGCTCTAAAGTTAATTCTCCGAGACGGCCACTGGCACAGCACCACTTGTGTGCACTAACAGGGAAATGCAAGTATTACAACACTCACCGCTGACATAGGCTTGTATTCCACATTCCTATAGCCTTTACAGCTGCATGGATCTCAGTCAATAGTCGGAGAGGGGTGCGTGGAAGCGTCAGGTGTCTTCATTCCGTCTCGCAACAGTGTTGGAAATTGTTAAGAAGTTGCGATCATTCGTGGTTCGCGGTTCACACTTCAAAAGGCAAACTCTGCCGTCCTTTCTTCATACGGGGCGATGACTTCCCACCAACGGCGGTAGTGGGACGCAAGGGAGACAGCTGCAGGCTCTGGCATGAAGAGCCGGAATTGCAAACAGTCTCCGTAAAGCGAGAGGAGGCTCTCGCGCTGTGTGGAGAGGGGAGGTGCGCAAAAACCACTGAACGGCTTCCCATCTCCAAACGCGCTCTTTCCTTCCTCCTCCTCCCTCCCTCCCCGCTCTTATCTGATCTGACCTGCCAGCATGGGCGTGAGTTGGCTATGGCAAGCTACGCGCACGCAACCAAAAGCGAGTCCGCATTTGTGTTTGTAGTTTTCGCCAGAATCGATATCCATAATGAATACACCGATAAATAAATAAATAAATAAATACATTACCAAATCACATCAGGGGAGCAATCAGGACTAGTTAAATGCTTCCATGCAAGATATTTTGGTCACGGGCGTTTAATAATAACAAGTCAGTCAACATTCATTTTGAATATAACAATATGTTATTCTATGAGATGCAGGGATTTGTCACACAATATGTTGGTAATTAGCAATAATTAGTTACTAATTGGTTAATAAATGGTTAAGAATTGGTTTTCGTGTAAGGTTTGTTGGGCTCTTGCTGTCTGAGACATGTCTGAGATCAGTAAGTATTGAACTTGTATGGAGAAAGTTGTTCATCACTGATATTTTGCAAGGCTGGCTATAGTAGTATGGCTAGTTGGGGGGGGTTGGTTGACAGCCAGACGTTTTGGAAATTCATTCTCCCATTTTTACTGCTGTTTCAGCTATAGCACATTTTTCAGCAAGGGGGAAGCGTAGGCCACATCAAATCACAGTGAGGCAGTCAGATGTAGAATAAAATATATTGATTTCCGCAGGGAATTCATTACCTTGTGGGGATGATTGTGGGGTGGGTAGAAGCAAGCAGTCTTTCATCATTTAAATGGGCACCCAAGTAATATCCAAGAAGAGATCTCTTTCTATGCCTTTTATCTCTCCTACATGACTCCTACGTTTTGGATCCATAGTTTTCACATACTGCTGCATTTTCCTATTGAAGCTATGTAGTAGTGGCAGCAGGACATATATAGTAGGAGCTTATTACCAGTATATATGTCACATGTCACATCTGATAAAGTCTCAAGAATGTATTCTCTCTGGTATCTCCTTGCTCCTGAGGGAATTTTAGGAGTTCAGAAAGTGTGTGTAGGAGTGTAGAAAATGATACAAAATTGAGATCTACCCTATTTCTTAGGAGGTGAAGAAAAGACGACTGAGCAAAAGTTTTTTGTTTTTCCTCTGGGCAGTTTAGAGCCGTCTAATACGATGAAATGTGATAGTCATGGGTTCATCACTGCCAATACAGTTTTTGCATGAAATTATTCTGCAACAATTATCTGTCGATAAGTATCAGTCTGGAGCCAATAAAGCCATTGATCGGATTAAAACAGAGAAGAGTAGACAGGGAGAAGTATAAAATCTGGGAAAATTACTGTTTCTAACATTAAGTCGGTCACTTTGTGTCTCAAAATGGCTGAGACAGACAGTTGTCTATGTGAGACTCGGCCAAGGACAAACCTTCAGACGCTGGCAAAGACAGTAGATAGAGGCAGGTGGAAAATAGAGGAGGGATTGGACATTACAGTGAGGAGCCACAGGTTAAGTTAATTATGCTATGATGGCAAACCTCTTAAAATGGAGAAAGTGGAGTGGGCAAAGACAGAAGCAATAATCTAATGAAACTATTAATAACACAGAGAATAAATGTCCCACCATCAAGTTGGTAGATGTATATTACGGTCCATCGGAGGACATTAGGTGGCTCTTTCACCTAGTCATGATGTGAAACTAAAACATCTACCAATCAGGGTAAAGAAAAGATATTCTAGAGAAAAAAGCAACTTCATAGTGTTCAGCTATCACAAAGGCAAACTCAAGACAGAGTTGCTTAGTAACAAGATATTCCCAAATCCAAAATAGTCTTTTGCCTATGCTCCATTTCACCTTCTACCATTCCCTTGGTACCCATGTGGAGTACATGTGAGGTATATTACTGTAATGGGAAGTTTTCATTCAATATCAAAGACCTGTAGAGATGTATATGTATGTCACACATCCACATGCATATACATTTGTCTGTGGGTGGTCATCGCTGCAGCCAATCTGTAACAGCTGAAAATATGTTGGATGAAATGTAATTTTGGAGCATTTCATTTGGCTGTCCCACACTAATTTAGAAGATAGTTGTGACAATTGGACATGTTATAATGATTCTCAGAGGCTTTCTCTGAGTATACTTAGCTTGAGAAGTTTAAGTTTAAGATATCACATCCTGTAAATCTGCCAAAAGAGAGAGAAAGAGATCTAACATGTCGTTCTATCTATTGTTTGTGTAGTGCATGCCCAGCATGTGTGCAGCTGTTAGCAGTGAAGCAAAGATTGCGACCAAGAGGGAGTTCTGCAGGCATTCCTTAGCTAAGTAGACACAGTCCTGTATATCGTAACACATACTATACTTGTGGAGTGGGTATGAATGTGACTCATGACTGTTGGTGCATGCACCCCACCCCCAAAACCTTTCTTGTCAGTCTGCCCTGTGCGCTGTCCAATAAAACAGAAACTCAATGGGAGAGCAAAGTTAAGAAATGGCCTGCGCACCTGTCATTACATTGTCTGCCAAGGACCCTATCCTATTTGGCTCTGAGGCCTGTTTTCTGCACCACAGGCTGACAGCGACAGAGACGTATTGGCTAAGGCTAGACACTTACTATCAATTTGAACCGATGGAGCACCAACACTGCCAGAGTCAGTGTGATCCTGGAAAGCCTTTCAGAAAAGCTGCTGTGTGTGTAGTGGCAATATTTTTACTATATTATTTATATATTTTATATATTTATATATATATATATTTATTTTTTTTACACATTTTTGTATTTTTTGTTTCAAGAAGTCATGATGTGTGTTTCCACCCTGACTTAAATACTTAATCAAAAATGGAGTTCATTCAAAAAGCATAAGGTACTCTATGTCCCTTTTTTTAATTAATATTTGTGTCTTTCGTAAAGCACTTTGTGACAGTACTACTTGTTAAAATGCTTTATAAATAAACCTGACTTAACTTGACTTTCAGTTTCTCATCTGAAGCTCTCACAGCTTTTGGTGACTCAGGTATTCCCAGTCAGAACCAATCCATGTCCGGGGGAGTAATGTTACTCTGCACATGGTCCCATGTGTGAAGTGAGATAAGGACAGAGTTGAAGTTTCCCTCTCCAACTTCCATCTCCTCACTCAGAGTAGCTTATGGATCACCGCCCTCCTGCCCAACACATGCTTTAATGCATAAAGAGCAATGCAGTCCAAACAAGTCCAAGGGAAAGCATTAACTTATTGCGGAAACTTGAAAACACTTATTTGAAACATACAGCTGGAAGTCTGTAGAATGCATTACATTCTCCAACAAGCCCACCGGGGTCCCGTTGTTTGTCAGCAGCACCAGTGGATTCTGTCACACTTCCCAAACGTCTTAACCGGTTGGACTGAAGAACATTTCCCTTCAAGTCCCAGATGTAATCATGATGACAAGTGTGAAGCACAGGAGGGAAAATCTATTTGTTTTAGGCCCTGACCTGTATTTCTTTACACCCCGCTCCACTGGCTCCTCTGACAACCCAATCACCATCAGAGCCGGAATGGCTAACAGTGTTTCCTAGTTGCTGTCATTCTCATTAATTGTGGTGTAACTGGGTCTCTGCTGCAACACTGAATGGTGTCGCGGCGTCAGGCCTAGAGGCTCATTAGCAACTTCAACCAGCATGCATCTGTCTCGTTACTGGAGAGGAACATCTGACTTGACTAATTGGTGGATTTAAGAGAAAAACATTTCTTTCTTTCTTTCTTTCTTTCTTTCTTTCTTCTTTTCCATTCTGTCCATCCCACCCCATTTTTCTTTCTCTCTTTCTGTTTCTCCATCCTTCCTTCCAAGCATCCATCCATCCATCCATCCAGCCATCCATCTGTTTTCATCCCTTCATTCGTCTAGTTTTTATGTCTATCTGTGTTTGCACCCAGTATATTTCTTTTCTTTCTTCTGTCTTTTTCTATCAAATTCAGTGCTTTCTCTCTTTCATTCATCTGTCTCCAGGCTCATCACAGACCCAGCAAAACACACATGCACATTTAGATGAGCATCGCTGGAATTGATCTCTCTTATCAGCCGTTCTACAGACTAGGCTGGAGAGTAATGAATTCTTCTCCCCCCCCCCTCTCTCTCTCTCTCTCTCTCTCTGTCTCTCTCTCTCTCCACCATTCTCTTTCTTCATTTGCTCCTTAATGTTTCTCTTGCACTCCCTTATACTCATCATTTCTTTTAGTTGAAAAATAACTCCACATCCACATTGCTGCCTTCTTTCTTGTCTGAAGGCATGTAGATCTGAGCGGTATGACAGTTTGACCCATATGGAAGCTCTACGTGTTTTCACCCACTCATTCTGTGTTTTCAGCCAAAACATTCATTGCTGTTAGCTTCTATTTCACCATTTGTTTTCCTATTGAGGGTCTGGGAGACCAAAACATTTAGCCAAATTCCCTATAATAGCATGTCTCATAGCCTGGCTGACAAATTCCCTGTGGGACTCCACTTACTACTTGGAACATTCCTACCCTCCAGGCTCTTGCAGTAAGGAAGGTTGCATGGATCACTTGGGGTACCAAACTGAGGAACATGGGGTTGCAGGCTGTCAGCTGTTCAAAAATGTTGATGTTGTCTCTGTAGCAGACCAGAGTGCAGCCGTGGGCCGTTTCATCTTTGGTATAAAAACATAATAGTTGTGGTTTCACACAGCATATTTTGGCTACTTACAACCCAGGCTCATTTTTTTGGTCAGTGTGATTCTCACTGCACATTTGTCATGGTAAAAAAACATACTGTGTAAGTGTGTTCAAACTGTACAGGATCAAACTGTAATGTGCAGCTGATGCTCTTCTTCAGGAACTCAACAAACCTCTCCACTACCCCAGGTGTGTTTATACCTTCATCAATTGGTGGGTTGGGCTCTTTGGAAAGTCATTTTCTGAACTTCTGTGTTGTGGTGAGCTCTAGCATTCCTCTCAAGTCAAGTCGAGTTTATTTGTCACATGTAGTAGATACAGCAGGTGTGCTCCATAGAGGGAAATGCTTTTACAAGCCATATACAGTGTAAAAACATTAGAATCAAATTAAGAACTCATGCACTCATTTGACCCATCTCTCCTCTGAAAGTCTCTTACAGGTTAATGCACTCTGTGCAACTGAACGAGAACTATCCCACGATTCCTATTAAGTGGGGTCAGGAGTGTGTTTACTCTCAAACGCAAAGAGAAACTTGTTCAAGCACTGTTGATATCACTCTCAAAATCTTTTCACAGCGTTTTTGTTGTGACCGTTTTTCACAGTCTGCTCAAATAGTTACATTTCCTGGACAGGTTGTAGTGTTATTCACAG
This sequence comes from Hoplostethus mediterraneus, assembly GCA_034670385.1. Lineage (NCBI taxonomy): Eukaryota > Metazoa > Chordata > Actinopteri > Trachichthyiformes > Trachichthyidae > Hoplostethus > Hoplostethus mediterraneus. Next base: position 255,602 of record JAXDDW010000107.1, read on the forward strand.
AAGCAAGTTTTCAGTGTCACAGTCTCCTGATGATTTGAGGGGGACAGGATAGACCTTAACGGAAAGGTCAGTTAAGTCAGGTGCACTCTTTCGTTTTCAGTACGTGCATACACACACACACACACACACACACACACACACACACACACACACACACACACACACACACACACACACACACACACACACACACACACCGAAAAGGTCAGGTGCTGCCAGGGCTCTTCTGACTACAACTGTGATCAACAGGCTTTATGACCAATCCCACCTGCAGCCAATGCTCCACCTTCTCTTCTATTTCTTCCTATTTCTTATTATCTTCCTTTTCTCTCTACCTTCCTATATCTTTCTATTAATTAATCTCATATCCTCCATCTGTCTATCGTAACCACATGGCAGTGTATCATTTGCTTTCGCTGGCCCATTGAGCAACTGACTTTTCTATAATCTGATCAATGCAGCTGAATGTCACAGAGGCTTTCTATCAAGCAGAGAGAAGGTCAGTCTGTCTGTCCTGTGTAAATACCACAATAATCTAGTTCCCAGACCACAAACTCTGCCAAGCCTTTTCTAGTGGGTGTTCACGCTTTTTCCTGTGTTTCTGTCACGCCAAGATTGATAGAGCCAATTATTGGATTGGTGCACTCGATATACAAGATGAGCATTTGAATAAGGAGCCACCACTTCAATGTTGAGGCTGAAGTTAAGTTCCCATGACTCCAGAAGGAGGGAGTAGAATTTGTTTGTAAATTATGAGTCAGTGAATCAGGTTTTCCAGGGTAAAGGACCGATATCTGTTGAACCTCATCTCCAGCGGTCCTGATGGGAGTTTACTCATCAAAGCCTGTCTGATCCTCCCTTCCAAAGGTTTCATTCATTTTTTTCCCATCCCTTGTTTATTTTTCACGTACCTCTCTCCTTCCCTCTCTCCATCCATGTCAAGTCAAATGAGATCCTTCTGGACATCAAAGAACCAGGGAGCATCAGCGAGACCACGATGTTTATGTCACAGCAACTCCATTACGCCGAGTCAAATTCTAAAGTGAACACAAATGCACGATACCGTGTGCATGTGCGTACACACACACCGACATGAACGCAACAAAATGCATTTTTTAGGACATTCAATTTGTGAACTCAATAACATGCAAACATCCACAGTCAACATAGGAAGGAAGGAATCAATCTTCATTTCACTTTGTCCCATACGCTCGCCCATAGGAATGACAAAACAATGACATTAACTCACTCTGGAAAACTGGTGTTGTGGAAATGGGTTGAATTTTAGATGGATGGAGAAAAGAGATGCCTATAGAGAGATGGTCTAATGGACGGGGGTTCTCCGTTACTCAGTAGTCATTTGTTATCCCAGTGACTGGAAAGAAGGGATGCGGGGATGTTTAGAGGGTTAGAGAAGAGTAGTGGGGGAGAAAGAGTAGGGGCTAATGATGCCACATTAGCGTAAAGCTCTTTGTGCAGCCATATAGCGGGGGCTAATGCTGAGTCACAAACACACAGGAGCTCAGTGAGACATACAGGATGTACATTACCATCTTTCTGTCTCTCCCCACGGTAGCAGTTTCCAGGAGAGGGCCACATCGATCTACACTCTGCCAGTATCCCCACTGAACTAAATAAGATTTTAATCCATTATTTCAGCACTACCTTTAGTGCTGAGTAGATAGAAGCTGTGATTACAATTATCCGTGTGTGTGTGTACGTGCACTCGCGTGTGAATGTGTTTGAGTGTTTTAGGGAAATATCTTATTTGGTGAGTAAGTGGAAAATACCTGAGCGAATGAGAATGGCGCCATCCGAACGTATACTACCTTAAAGCATTGACGTTACCGTCCTGTCGGTGAACCGTAATCAGAATGGATGTAGTTCACTACGTCCTTAATGGAAGGGAGCCCGATGTTGAAGAGACGGCTCTGACAAATGGAAGGAATGGAGGAAAGAGAGCAAGAAAATGCCTTTGTCAAAGTTTTCCCATTAGACGACCTAGCTACCGTAAAATTGCTGAACGTTCTGAGGGGAAAGCAAGCGAGGTGGTGCGTTTCACGGAAAGATTTGTAGAGGAGAAAAATAATGTGTGTTTTGTGTATTGAGACAGGAGGTATTCTGGGTAGTAGACCCTGTGTGAGCAGTAAGTGATCATGAAGTAAGATCTACAGTATGTTACAACACGTGTGCACTCACATGTCTAAACATGCTGAGAAGTGATACTGCCCATTTGGCAGCCATGTTATAGCGTCAGCACAGAGAGAGAGAGAGAGAGAGACACACACACACACAGAGAGAGAGAGAGAAAGACAGAGACAGAGACAGAGAGACAGAGACAGAGACAGGGAGAGAGAGACAGAAAGAGAAAGACTTGGCACATCAACATTCAATGCACTTCCTTGAGTAGACTGACCGCATTCCATGGCTATAAATGATTGAACCTTTGGAATAAACACAATCCTGTCGACACATTCACTCTAACTTCAGTTGATTTGCATCATGATATTGCCATGGAAGAGAGGCACAGTGGAATGTAGCTGTACCAACCTGTTGTATCAAGGTTGTAGTTGTAGTTACGAAAAGTCACGTATGGTATCACATTAATCGAGTGAAACAGAAGGTGGAGGTCATGCAGGTGAAACACGTCGTTCTTTAGAAGTGGCTTGGTGGAAAGAAGGATGATGGATGAGCATAGACACTTCCCTGTGACTCTGGTGACTCATCGAAGGTACCCTACCCTCAACGAAGTAGCTGCAGCACCTTAACCAAAGTTGTCGTTGCCAAAACCTACCCCTAACCTTAATCAAAGTTGTTGGTTTGTGTGTCTCAAGCAAAGTATTTTGATTTGATTTTGGCCAACATGTAGTAATAGGTTCTGGTCAGCCCAGTGTTTCTTTGGTTTAGTGTCTGCTAGAACGCGTCTCTGTATCGATCCAATTCCATCATATGTGCTGGGCAAGCAGGGCTGAGAGTTTTCCACTGTCTGCTACTTCGTATGCAGTACAGTGCTACAGGGCTAACCGGCAGATGCTGCTTGTTTTCAGACCTTTTATAAAGTTCTGGAGGGGGCCCAGGGAGCTGGGCGGAGTTGGACGGAGGCACCGTCCAGCTTTTGACAGCAAAGTGCAGAAAACACTGAAAACACACAGAGGGGCTGAGAGTCTTAGCTGTAGCCTCAGGTAGCGTATAGGTTTTTAATTTGTTATCAATGTCAAATAAGACTCAAAATATCACTTATTGCACCTTTAAGTCGAAGTCAGTTATCTTTCTTTGGTCCTAACCAGAGTTGGAAAGTTTACTTTGTTGCATTTTTGTATCTGGTTTGTTTAGGCTCACACTTTCCAATTACAAGTGAACCAGGGCTTGTAAACAAAGTCACATAAACTCTCAATTAGCTTGTTTATTGGACAGAGTTTTGGTAACCTGTCATCCTGCAAGGTTAAGACATTTTGGCAGCCAGGGAGTGTGGGGAATCAAACTAATTCCAGTCCCAAAATCCAACAAAAGACACAAATGAACTCTTTACAGCACTAACATGAGACTAAAGGCATTTTCTTTTGGTTTCAAGAGAAACAACCACATATACGCTCATATTCATCTCACTCTGATCAAAACAAAACACATCCAAATGATCTATTGATTTAACTCTCCTGAATATGTCCCCATGCATGAGACCATGAGATTAGAAAATGATCTCAAAGAAAACTGAATATGATGTTTTATGACTTCAGTTTAATATTGGAGCCACGGGGGCAGCAGACATACAGTAGGATCTTATTACCATTATATATGTCACATGTTAACATCTTAAAATCTATCCCAGAGAAATGTATTCTCTCTGTTATCTCCTCCTTGCATCCAGGTTTTTTTTTAGGTGAAACGTTTCAGATGTAGGTGATCACAAAATGATACAAAATTGAGATCTTCCCTATTTCTTAAGAGATGAAGATAAGCATGATGGATTTGTCTGTGCCCCTACCTTGGTCTTCATACAAGGTACGAACACTTGAAGAAATACCTGAATATGAGCATCAGTCCAGACTGTGGTTTGCCCTTGGTTCATTCATTTTGTTATGTTATTCTTTCAAGCTGTTGGCTATCAGATGGCAACATTTTCTCCTTACCCATGAAGCAATGGCTGTTAAAAAACGACGAACAGAAATCATGCGTTTTGGGATTGTTTCCTGTAATTGGTTCGGGTTACATTCTCACTCCTTATGACCCACACCACAGTTCGCTTGGAAGGGGACCGAGATCCGAATTTTCTGCTGGTCTCAGTGCGGTTATTTGGTGGTTCAAATGGTATTGATCTTACCTGGCCAAACAAACCAGGCTAAAGGAGTAAACCCTCCAGAGTTTGATTGAACTGCGCCACACATGCTTTGTGTGAACACGTCCTTAATAAAACAATCTGTGGCAACAACAAAATCAAACCACAACACAGAGAGCTTGCCAATTAAAACAAGTGCAAGAATTCATTGGAACAAAAAGGCCCGTGGCTAAGAAATATGGGGAGATTTTCAGGCATTGGAGTAAGGGGTTCTCCTAGTCAGACTCCTGTTTATCAATATTCTGCACCATGACAAGACAGGAGGAGAGATGGATAAAGCACAGGCAGGAGGGAGACTTAAAGGGCAGATAAAGGAACAGCACATGCAGAGAAGAGAGATGTGAAAATGGGAACCATCAACGATAATGAAAGGGACCAAAGGGTGAACAGAAAACCGCAAGAGGACAAGGAAAGGAGATTCTGAATAAGAACACAGAGGACATCTTCGCAAAACTGGAGGGGAAACTGACAGATAAGAAAAGAGAAAGGAAGCAATAGTAGTCTACATCTGGGGGAGAGGAGAGCGCCAAGAATGAAACAATACATCCTTTCTTTTTATTGGAGGCCAACAAACAGACAGGAAGGCAGCAAAGCACCATGGGAGTTCTGAGGCAGTTTAGGAATGGTAGATGAGGAGAAGCCAGAACCAGGTTCAGACAGAGATAGAGAGTCTGAATGAAAAGATCCTGATGTTTACCATGACTGAGTCTTTTAATTTCAATTACATTTCAATGTGCAGTTGAAACAGGAAATGGGTCACAGCTTGGATGTATAAGGAAACAACTACAAAGACTGTGACTGTTATGTCTTCGTCTCCTTCTCCTTTCCTCCCATGCTCCCTTCACTATTCTCCCCCTTCCTACTTCCTCAACCCCCATTAACTAAAGAGCAGATACAGTACTTTATAGCTTCAAATTAGAAGTTATGGTCCGGCGGGCAACATTTTTCCAAGCCAAATAAGGTGACAAACAGAAAGGATTCGAAGTCTGTGCCACCCAGCATACTTTTCCAACTTCCTCATTGGTGCAACTTGCAGATGTTTACAGACTTGCTGAGGAAATCAATACTCGGTAGGTTAATTGACAGATTAACTTCAAAATAGGATCTGGTGATACACCAATCCAACATTGGGTTCAGATAGATAGAAATGTGGTCCCCTGAGCACCTGTGTGTCCCTGATAAAGTCTGTGTCTGAGTCACATCCTACTGAGAATTCTCGCTAGAGTTTATGAGAAACTGCCTGCATCAAGTTTGGCTGTCCTGCATGAATACACTCAAGCTGCAGGAAATAGCAGGCAAATTAGACTGTTTGGCCTAGAGGCAGACTAGAAAACAACTCAATTCACTATTCCCCTCCTGCAGAATTTGGCCTTTAAATATTTCTTAAATGCGTAATCATACCTTAGAGCCGATACTAATAATTCCAGAGGAAGTCGTAATGCTCCATGCTGCGTGAGAATAGGAAAGGATGAGAGGAGAACATAGTAGTGAAACATATCCTATGATGTTTAAACTGTGTGAACACTTCCTGTTTCCTGTGTGTCACCATCTACCGAACGGCAGTTACAATGCAAGAATACAATGATATCCAGACATGAGGATGCGTGTGCAATAAAATACGGCATTGACCAAAACCAGATATGAGAATTAAAGAGTAGGGAGGGTGAACAGAGAGAAATTCACTCTTTGGCCTCCTTGGACTGTTCCTTTTTAAGGAAAGTGCTCCAACATAATTATATTTGTCTGCAGGCGATAAAGCACATTTTCCTAACTTCAGTCTAGTCCATGTTGACAACATCAGAGATTAGATCTTGGCCAAACAACTACAGATAACACCGTAGAGCTGAAACCAAAGTGAAAATGTTGAGAGAGGATAGGTCATATCTGCTCAACGGTCTGTCTCAGCAGTATGCCCGTCTCACTCTTCCTAAATCGCTCTGTTGGCACGACAACGTTGATTCCAAACCCCAGTGATGAAGCCACAAGCTGCCACCGCGTCGATAGTTTGACGACTGCGACAACGAACGGGCAGTTTTCTGAGTTTAGCATGGGTGACGGGGATGAGCGAGAGCGGGGATCTCTTTAGGAAACCTGCATTAAATTACACTCACGCACACGCACATGAGTAGCATGCTGATGTACGCTGGGTAGTCCCCCCCAGACTGCAGATTGATACGTAAGCTTCAGATAGGCTATCTTTGGATTGTAGAGCAAGGGTGATCCCCACCTCCCCTCCCCACCTTGAGCGAGACCGAGGGCGATGCTGTGACAGCGTTGAGTCGAAGTCAGTTCAATCATGTGTCTCTCCCTTTCATCGTCCTAGCTGTCCGCAGGGTCCTGTCACAAAGACGAAGTTTAGCCGGCACCGCAGCTGTTGCAACAGATTTTTTTCCTCTCTCTTCCTGTGTGCTCTAGTGTCACAGTGGGATCTTTCTTTAGGTTTTGTCTTCTCCTCTACCAAGTCCCCCACCGCTGTTTCATTCTTCCTTAAATAGCGCCACAGAGCTATAAAGACAAACGCCTGAATAGCGCTCGTACATTACATTAATTTGACCTACATCATGCCTTCCCTGACCCCTCCTCTCTTTTCCTTTATCCCCCTCTTTGTGTGCCACACGTAACGCCAAGGGGCATCCTGTCACCAAGTGAATGGCAACCGTTCATCTCTGGGTACAGCTGTGCCCTCAGTGCCCTCTGTGTGTGACCCATATTCTGTCAGCAAAATGTCCTGCCAGTCATCACGTATCCCCTTCTTCTTCCTCTAAGCGAGACGTTTTCTGTAAACTCTGAACTGCAGATTCTCCCTGCCCACCGTTTCTGTACGTCTTCATCGCTCCATGAGAATATACCTCTCTAAAATACACCAACACGAAGACACACGCCTCTTGTTGTCAGCGCCGCACCCAGCTGGTGTAAAACTCTGCGATTGAGTTCAACTGGCGGGATCGATAGCTCTCTCCTTCCCAGTGGAGATGCGATTAGCCCAATCTGCTGCAACTCCCACTCTCTCTCCATCGACAAAGGAAAATGCATGTGCACGTGGACCCACACACACACACACACGCACCAGCACACACACATGGATGCATGCATACACCTGCATGTACATGCATGCACATACACGCCCATGCCTACCAGAGAGAATATTGAGTGTTTCAGCTCCAAGTGACACTCACTGAAAGTCAAGAGGTGACTCAGCAGACAGACGAGGGAACAAGGAGGGAGGTAGGGGGGTGTATGACTCAAGGTGGGGAGTGTATGACTCAAGGTGGGGAGTGAATGAACGGCGATGAAACGATTACTTTGATGTAACGAGTTGAAAGAGTTATAGAAGACGATAATCTAAGATGTCTTTATTTTTGTGTTACGTATACATCATCTCTGGAATTACCTGTCCCTCTCTCCCTGTCTACCTTTTATCTCCTCATGATGTCCATTTTTCTCTGTCTGGTCTTTAGCTATGAGCTACAAGAACACACATCGTCATCCGCGTTTCATGATCTGGCAACTCACCATCTCACATTGCGCCACAATCATTTAACGCCTCACCTCTGCTCCCAACGCTTTCAGTTCATTACTCATTTCTGCTTCTCCTGTTGACTTTTCTCTCTCCCTCTCTCTTCCCTCTACTCCTCCCTCTCTTTCTCATTAGGACTTGTGTAATGAGGTCAGAGCATTAGTCCATTATGGGGTCAATCTTAAAGAAGCAATGCATTCAGCTACTCATGCCTCCTCTATAATTGAACAGACACCTCGCATAGCTGTGCACCCTCCCCACTCTTTCCATTCCCATGCATTGCAATGCATAACTAATAGATAAACATCAGAGGACACAATAAAAACGATAGATGTGTTTGAATGCATGCACACACAAACGTATTCCTACTGTACGTCCTGGTCTTCCCCTCCCCTGTGAGGTCATTCATTCCATGGCATTATGATGTCATAATGGAGACTTAACGCCTAAGTGCCCACAGTGTAACTGCTCTTTCCTTGTTTCCCCACATGACAACTTGGCTGGGTGTAGAGTGCTTGCATTCACACACCCAGAAACACACGCGCACACACGCACTCACGCACACACACACACACATTTCGACCTTCCGTGTCATTTTAAGGATAGTCTAATTGAAAAACATGGCATGTTGAGGGGGCAGCGGTAAGTGAGAGTCATGACGCGTTGCGGGCGCGGGGGTCATACATCATACTCTGCAAGGCGGGCGACAGAAGCTGCCATTATTGGATCAGCGCTGCTTCATTAAGTCTCCACACGACACAGTCTGCTGCTAACGCCTCTGGACAGAGAGATGGAGGGAGAGGAGGAGAGCAAAGGGGGATTTGAGAAGGAAAGTGGGGACAAAGCCTGGGAGGAAAAGAAATGCAGAGAAAGAGGTGGAGGAGAGACAGAGGAAGAGTTGTGAGAGTGTAAAAAAGGAAGAAAAGAAGAAAAGGCCAAAACCACCAAAACAATGGATTTCCCAAGTGGATAATCTGATGTGTGAATCTGAGAATGAGAAAACAGTGCATTCAGTATACTGTATTGCCCTGCAGCTCCTTGTAATATTCCCTCACTCCACATTTCCACAACACCTCAGGCTATATCTCGGCAACCCCTCCGGTAGCTCACAGGTTTTGCAGGAAGGATTTCCTGTTAGGCTTTGCAGGTCTTACTCAAAATGGAAGAAATGTTTATTCCCACCCATCCATCTCCGTCCTCCTCCTTTTGTCTGAGAGATAAACAAAGCACTATTCCAATTAAATAAATCAGCACCATTGTCAGTAGAGTAAACACAAGAATACTGCTTCAATAAATATCTCAGCCTAATCAAACCCTTTTCATATTCAGGAATTTGATGTATCTCTGCATAACCCTGATAGTGGGCAAATAATATTGCAGGATATTCACTTGTGATCTAACCATGTGCCTGAATTGACTAAGGGATGGCGCTATCTAGTGGCTATGCTGTGTATCACATCCCTGAGCAGGCAGTCGAGTTTTTATTTTACTGTAAAAAAGGTATCCATAGGGGAGACCAGGGATGGTTGTACCGTGGAGATAGCTGTAACGCTGTCAGTTTGACAAGTCAGGACTGAGATATGGTGATGTGTTCAATATTGTTCATGCCCACTTCCTTCTTGAGCAAAATTTAAAATTCTAATGAAGTTCTGATGATGATGATTATTAACACGATAAAATGACAGAAATGGTAACTGCAAACAATAATCAGATTACAGATTGAATAAATATCTGATTGCACATTAGATTACTCAGAAACATCTTGACAGGGTAAAAGTGTGTTTGTGACTGAGTGTGGACACAATAATGGGTCATCATCATGGTAGATTATGACAATTGTACTATTCATGTTGAAGTCTATAAATTGATAAAATATTACTTTATATCATAAAGGTATTGTAAACAAAATAATCCAACAGTAATTTAAAGTATTTCGTTACTAATGAACTAGTTCACTAATGAACTTCTGATTTGCTGTTTGGAGGAACAACATTGTGATTCAGAGGTTTGATAGCCCATGGATCAATGTTATGTGACATTGCCATTCTTGTGATTGTGCTTCTTCTTCTTCTTCTTACTATTATCATATTGTTTCTGGCTTGAAGAATACTGGTGGACACAATATTACTATTACTTACTACTATTACTAACTATTATGAACTATTATAGGAAACCTTGGTGCCTTGGTGAGCTAGAAAGAGCAAAGTGTAGTTATGACCCTCATGTAACTCAGAAATGAGACGACACCTCTTGAGCAAATTATTCTTTACTTCAGTTCATTTGTATATTTTTATTATATCTTTTTTTTTTTCAAATTCATAACAGCAAGAATCAAATATAGCAATGCAGGCCCCATGAAAAAATTGTCATTGAGAACTATTCTATTTACCACACACATCCACCACAGCGCACCACAGGTTATATGAACTACTTTCAAAACCTCCAGTAAGTTCATGATATTCTAGTCAATATAACCCTTGCAAACAGTTGCCAGCTAGCATCAAAATGTGCAACTTCCCTCCTCTTCTTCAGTACAGTTTTATTCACACACATTTCATTCTGATGAGATTATGTTTTATGGCTTTAGACTGTGGTAATTAATGGTTTCCACTACAAGTGCTTTTCAGAGGAGGTGGCCATCATGCAGACATGACAGATCCCTTCAAGGGGCCTGGAACAGTAAAACAAGCAGAAACAAACTGCAGCAGAAGACAGAATACATCATTTTAGCACTACAAGCAGAGAAAACAAAAAAAGTTCAGTTTACATTATATCATAAACTTAAAGCATGCGTGCTTGTAGAAGATGAAAGGTGATGATCAGGACAAAATTCCAAAGTTAATGACCAAACCATAAAAATCTACTTCAATCCTTCAAAATGATCAGTTTCCTTAAATTCTTCCTGATGATGAACTACAATCCTATTTAGTCAATTTCATCTACTAGAAGCACAGCTTACAAACATAAAGAACATACTTATAGCTATGGTGTTTGTGTTGTATGTATTTTAACTCTCCAAGTGGTGAAACTTCTGTGAGTATATTCTTAGGAATCTTTTTTTTTTTTTTAAATAAACCACTATTCTATTTTTGTATTCTTTTTATATTTTAGTCCATTACATTGATAGAATATTGTATACTGTAAATACATCTTGCTGTGTAACATGTTTTCTTATTCAATATTACTGTGTGGTGATTTTTTTTAAAGGTATATGTATTTCCTTTAACATGCATTCCTCTTTGAATAAGGTAAAGAAACAGGACGTGTTGTGATTGGTTGGGCCTGGGAGGGCGTGGCCATGACACACAGACCTGTCGATAGGCAGGTTAGGGGACCAGACAAACCCAGTCAGGCCCTTACGCTGGAGGGTAGTGGACACCTCCTCCGGAAGGTTACCTGGCAAACTACAAGCTGCTGACAAAAAAGAAGAGCAACACTTTGCCTTTTCTGAAAGGGGTGGGAGAGTGAGAACTCAGTGCCCTTTTATGCAAGCAATTTTGTTCAGCCTTTCATAAGATTTTTTTGTTATCCTAGCAAAATTCCTTGTCATTATAGACATTTTTTTTTATTCAAAATAAGATCTCAATATACATGATTCTCTCTTTTTTGACTATGTACAGAAGTGCAAAAAAGTCAACCTTCATCGTCTCTAGATTCCCCCCTCGTTTGTTTTGCAGTTGGCTGAGTAAGAGATGAGCGTTCAGGCTCTGTCCTCCACTCACCACATTCACCTGACCCCACCAGCATCGCCCCAAAAAGTGATCAAATATGCAGCTTGTTTTCCACATGGCCCAATTTCCAGGGAGAGTAAAAATATTCAAACAATAGATACTATTTGAAATGGATACAGTAGAAAATAACGTCTTTACTCTAAACATCTAAGAACTAGATTTTTATAATAGTCTTTTTTTTCTTATATGACTAGTTACAAACCATACAATCATTAAAATATTACTCGGTTATCGGTGACTGTTGCCACAATGACAACTTAGCCTCTCTGTTCTATTATTTCCTCATTGTAAGATACTCATATAAAACATCTTTGTTCAAAGAACTCAAAAAGACTAGAGAAATGAACAATATGCATACAGTTCAACAATATGCATAACGTAGAAAATATTGAGTTTACAATCATAATCATACTAAAATCAACATTACATGGAATTTCAGAAAACTGTGCATGAGGAACACGCAAACACACACTTTACCTTATATTCATTATAAGAACCTAATAAGACAAAAAAAAAAACGGAACTAAATATCAAAATATCATCCAAACAAAGTGAAGTTAAAACACTCTTCTCCAAAGAAAACCACAAGAAAGAAAAAGAAAACGGACAAAAGAATAACTGTGACAATTACATAGTGCTCTGTGTGTTAACATGGTGTGGATTAGGCAACTGGATGGTTCAAAATGGCATGTGGCATTGTGCTGACCCGATGGTGCATTCTAAGGCTTTGGATGAGTAATACAATCGTAATATACTTGCCACTTTCCCTGTACTATCCACTAATTAAAGATGCCTGAAGAACACCCAGAACAGAACAAAGAGTTCTAGAGATCTACTCTAAACACCCAATCTTTCATTGGCCCCACTTTAGCGGCCCACACATTTTAAAAATTTAGCCCTACTAGTCCACCCACAATATCTAAAAACGATGACACAAAAAAGACTTTGGCTGACTATCAGAAAACAGTTCTCAAGTAGACATATTAAACAAGTTCTCTTAAGTATGTCAGACTATATACACCACACTCAATCTACTTTTGACAATCCACCTTAAAATATGTGTAATCATAAAAATGAAAAACAAGTCATACAAATCACAAATCCCTCATCAGTTGCCCCTGTCATCTTAGACGTTTCTTCCCTCGCAGCAGTTTGGTGACCTAGTGAGCGCCCTGTCGTTTCTGTCACATCTTCATCATAAGAGAGTCTTTGGTCTCCCAAGCAGGCCAAGACCCAGCGTCCAACTCACCCGTAGCTTGTCTTTAGAGTAAATAGACTTACTAGTCGTGGAGAGATCTGCGTCAATACAGATCCGAGTAATTTCCTGTATTACCAAATGACATCCACCACAAAGTTAAAAGAAAAAACTAAAACTAAAAACTATTCATCCAACAGAAAAGCAGACAAACCGGGAAAGGTATCCTAATCAGCGTGGTGCTATTGAGAGTCACGGGAGATTTCAAACAGAGTGGACGACACATGCTGTCCAAGAGAGACTTCTTAAAGGGAATTGTTGATTTTAACACTGTGTAACACTGCTAAAATACCACTCGTATGGCACTTCACAGGGATGCCTGCAAGATTAAAGACGTGCTTAAGAGATAGAAAGAGAGGCTACAAAGGCTTGACACCTCACAGACATTCAGTTATTATTTTGCCTCCGAGTATACTCATCTAACTTTCCTCATCACCGATTGAACAGAAAACAAAACCATAAACAAAACACTGTGCATGCATATGTGATTCAGTCAAATTATCTTCCTCGTTTCATTTTATCTTAATCTAAATGCAAGGTGCACCTTTGTGTAAACAAATGAACACATTTAGGTTAAACAACAACCAATAAACAAACAAAATAAGTCCTAATTCTTGGTCTATGGACGTATCAATCTAGTCGTTTTGACTACTGCTCCAAACATTTACCTCATGTTGACATTCAAAGTGTGTCTGGTGAATAAAGGTAAGTTGCCTCCACAGAGCGAAAGGCAGACTTTAATGTGAATGATGTTTTTTTTTGTGTTTGTTTTTTTCAATGACATTATTGTCGTGTGTATGAAATACACATAAAAACAACCATTAACAAACTGGGCCTCCTATGTTAACATGCAGTTTTATTCCAATCCAGTTTAAGTGTGGCTGTCTGTTTTGCTCTTGATGTTACAGGCATGAAAGGTGATCGTTACTCTTGGACTGAACACCAGCACGCTCCAGTTTGATCTAAAAAGAAGGTCACAGAACACAGGAAATGAAATTGTCATTTAAGTGGCTAAATTGGAACGAAGCTTAGCTGAGATTGATTATTTTACTGCCTTACACGCTGAAAGTCTCTTGTGTATATGCTAGCTTCTCTTTACTTGACTTAAGTGGGGGTTGTTGGGGGATGCAAAAAAAGCAGAACAATGATGAGCGCTTCAACAAGTGCCCTTGTCAGCTGCAAATAATGCAGTTATGATTGACATCACGGCTGTCTGAATGAAAAGTAAGAGGCAGAATTGGCCCCAATGCAGTATGTGAAATGTCAGAAAGAGGTGCAGTACATACTGTTCTGATTGAGACTCCTACATCTGGGTCACATACTTGTGACTAGTCAGATGGTCTGCAGATATTATTGGAATCTGCATGAGAGAGAAAAAAAAGAGCGAGAGAGAGAAAGAGAGAGAGTGATAGGGAGACAGAGGGAGACAGGGAGAGAGAGGGAGGGAGACAGAGAGACACCGGTTGAAATGAGGATACGCAGAATTCAACGTCAGTCCAACCTAAAATCATCATTAAAAAGATAAAGAATTGTCTAAGTAATCATAGTGTCAATCTTCAGATGCTCCCAAAAGCTTGCAAAGGTCAGCGATGGCCCTCATGTGCAGTTTTCACTAGGGTGCCTATGGGAATCATGAGATAAATAAACTGAATAAACCTAATGGATACTACAATTTTACAGCTGATACCGGAAGTGAAAAGAGAGAGGAGGCAGAAGAGGAGCAAACCTGATTGGCTGTTGCGGTTGCAAAGGGAACACTTGTGGCAGATGTGGTGGCTGCAGACACAGTGGCTTGAGTAGCACCGTGCATCATGGGTACTTTAAGGAGGGAAAGATCACACGGGCAGTTGAACCAGAGCAGATACAAAGCTTTCTGGTTAACACTTCATTTTTATGTCTGTCTATAAAAGCTAATAAACATGAGAAATCTGTCGATGCAGTTAAACAGCTTAAAATCAGATGTATTTTATTGTGATCTTTATTGTTGTTAGCACCAGTTACCCTGCAGAGACAGAGCTGCTCTGGAGGCAGAACCACAGCTGGAAGGTTAGCAGGCTAGCTAACTAGCTTACCCAGATAACTAGTCAAGCTGAACTAGGTTCTAGCTAGAACTAGCTCCCAGCTGAACTAGTTATCTAGGTAAGCTACTGCATTTTTCCACTTAGTTTGTCACAGGGCTTAAATCTAACATAATTTAGTCAGAAAAAGTGCCTCTTTGGTTTCTGCCCATTGAGATTTAACACAACCAATATGATTATTTCTGGTTCCAGAGCAGATGTTTGTAGAACAAACAACTCCAATAATATTCAGTACAATTACTCTAATACTACTAATAAAACTAACAATACTATTACTATTACTAGTACTACAACAGCTACTACCGCTACTAGCTCCTAGTGCTACTACTGCTACTACTATGACTAATAATAATAATAATCCTCATGTTTATATGGCATATATAGGCAGACTGTCTGGTGAGGTGCTCTACAGGTTGGGATGAAGGTAATGATGAAACGGGTCAGGGGAGTCTGAACTGCAACAAGCATTAGGTGACAGACAGACTTATGGCATAGCAAAAGGGATTCATTCCATACAGTAATGATATATAGCGGAGCATGACAAAGGAATGGACCATAGGACAACAACATTTAGCTTTTCATAACATAACGTCCAATCAAAATGACACAATCATGTATAATCATTGCAAATTCAACTTGCAACTCACAGTCCATCAGCAACACTTTTATGATTTGAAACAGAGAGGCTACATATGCCCTTTTTTTGGGAGTAAATGTTAGAGTCTAGGGCAAATTCACCAAATGGAGAATGTGCCCACAATATAACACATGTACAGATGAAATGTGAGTGGCCAAAATGGGCTCAAACATAATCAGTAAGGAAAGCTGGCACCTACCAATACTTGTTGCAGGTGTCATGCACAATATTGAGCCTGCCCATCATGCATTGCAACAGGGAGTGGATTGGAAAGGGAGAAGGGGAGAAGAAACCAAGAAAACTCATCAAGTGTCATAAAGTCAGACAAAATGGGAGAAAGTTGTTACGTGCATAACATAATGCTGGACATTTCTAACAGTCTATGAATCAACTGCAGCACTCTGAATGTGTTGACCTCAGTAGCTATAACTAATAATAATAATAATAATAATGAATAGGAATAGTTACACACATACTGTAAATACACAGCATGCTGCATAGGAACCAGATGCATGGGGTATGAGGATATGTGTCTGGGGAGTGTTGTGGAGCACTTGGTACTCTACCTGTCCAGCCACAGCTTACAGCTCTTACTGCTCCAATAAATGGCAAATTGAAAAACTACCGGTGGTCTAATTTTCCTCTCAGCAGTGAAATAGTTGTTTGTACATGGTAGATATGGATGACCTGCCTTCCACCGCTCCACAAAGTATTTTGATGTGACCTGACAGTCCAATGGTGTGGGGTGTATGAGGATTTGAGTATCAGAATCACTCACGGAGGGGGATCGATGGCAGGCTATTCTTAGGCTGTCAGATGAGAATATGGGACACAGTGTAACTTTGCAGTAGCCACAGACCACTTTGCACGAGCTCAGACGAGTATTTTGTGTGTATCTATGTGTGCGTGTGTGTGTGTGGTGTATACACACATGGGGGATGTTTTGTGATACACACATGTATGTTATTTTCACCTTGCCCCCAACAATGAAATCATTTACTACAGTTGCTAACACAGTGAGAGAGTGTAGGCTTTGTAAGAAATGGCATGTGATGTGACAGCCAGTGGCGATTGGATCACTGCCACAATCAAGGGTTACTGACGGGTCAGGCTTTACCTGACGGTATGAAGGCGGCCTGCTGCTGAAACTGCATGTTGGCCAGGGCCTGTTGATACTGGAATATTCCAGCATTGAACATGGTGGTGGCACCGTTGGCTTTTTCAAGTGCAGGTCTCTTTGGTAAAGGAGGCAAGACGGGAGGGAGCCCCTGATGAGGGGACAACACCAAAATAAAGGGATGGGAGTGAAAGAAATCAAAGGATGGTAGCAGTGACATTCAGGACAGAAAGAAGAGAGAATTTCGTTAGAAAATAAAGTTGCCCTTTCAAACAGCTATTATAAACACTGGCAAGCAAGCAGTGGACTACACTACCTGTCAGAGCAGGATAGGTCAGTGGGGCTAGCTGAGAAACGGTGATGTCTATCTGGCTAGTGACAACAAAAACAATCCTCAGCATGATAGCATCAACACATCAACATTGAAGTCAAGAAAATACAAATTTTGCAGGCATTAAACCAAACTAGAGCTCTCGGTGAAGAAGGACTATCTATAATGACAGTTATAATACAGGTTATAGCAGTAATGATCGTGCGACCATCAACAGAAATGATGTAGTTAGGGAAAGCTGCACTGCTAGCTCCATGATAATAGTATAAGCCATGTTAAGACTGTCATGACACCTCTCCCACAAGTAAACATGCGAAATGGAAAATGATAAGACCATGCAGTAGACTACCACACTTTATTAGACAATAGAATATTACACTGTCATGCCACCAATTTGTTACTATTGAGATTTACTTGAGGTGATGAACTGACCATGGATACTTAAAAGGCAGAACCACCAGGACAGGGTTTGATATTTTACACCATTAAAAGAAATGGTCTATGGGATATTAAATGATGCAAAGAGACCTTTTATCTTTCTTTACTGTAAAAGTTGTGGCTTGCCACAATCAGTTCATCACCCCCTCAGCGTGTCCTTAGTTCAGTTCATTGAATATCTACGCTCTTTTAGTCAGAGCTACAATAGTATCTAGTATAACACAGCTACATGCCAAGCTAAAAGGTGAAAGGTCATAGTACCAGGTCAAAAGTTGCGTTGAGGGGTCGCTTCAGTGATTTGACAGCCGACTGAGTCTTAATTAGCAGGCAGCGAGCACATGATGGCAATGGGCCAATGGGGTTCAAGCGCATTAACATAAACCAGCAAGCGGAGGTGCATCATGGGGGCAGCAGTGCAGTTTGGGTTGGTGAGAAAAAAAACAAACAAACAAAAAAACAAATCATTGGAATGCAATATACAACATTAACAAGACTAGGGCATGCACATTAATGGCTGTAGGGTTACTGGAAAGAATTATGGCCCTTGACATCGTTTACTGTGCGAAGAGAATTTCCTTAATCAACTCTAACTTCTATCGCAATGATGTTCTGACAACCACTCTGTTATTTCCTTAAATATAATTTACCGTACTTGGCTGAGCAACAAATCATTATACCCCTTTCAGGGATTGCATAAACTAAATTAAAATGAGTGATACTGTTCACAGTTTTCATCTCGGGAAAAAGTGTTATACCCGTTGACTGTCAACAGCAGTCAAACATTTACAGCAAATGATAGAACTAACACAGCAGCAAAAAGAGGAGGTGAGCAAGGGAGAGGAGCATTAGGCTCATTCAGATACTAGCATGATCTCTGTAGCTTGTTGCTAATAAAGCATTTGTGTCTTTTGAGTTGGAGCTGAAGGGAGCAGGAACAGTAGGCTTGCAATGTGAGCTGGCATCTTGGGTAAAAGCATATGTTGTCTCACATGTTGTCTCAAGTAACCCTTCTTAACTTTAAATGAAAATGAATGTAATGTTTGTTCTGTGAAGAAAAAACAAATGATGTCCCTCTTCAATGAATTGGAGGCTAACTTTGTGGAAGTGTACAGTACCTGTCCACAAAGAGGACCCCCACTGACTGTCAATGGAAGAGCTTGAGCATTTGCTGAGGTCACCATGGCTCTGTTGTGTCGAGCTCAAACAGAGATTTGTTCTTTTTCAGAAAGGAAGGCTGACCAAGGCCGTCCAAGATCATTGGTAATGATTGGTAAAGTACTGAATTGATTCTAATCTAGTAAGTAACCTGGGCAGGGCTGAGGAGGCTATGATGGAGCTACATGGGCCTCACACTGACTCATCATTTCTGGAAGGATACCTACCATGGCTGCAGCAGCCGCAGCCTGGTTGACTTGGTGCTGGGCAGCTTTGATCTTGGCCTGCAGGTGAGCCGGAGGGTGAAAGTACTTGCACTTCTCCCTGGAGCAGCGGCCCTTGATGTAGTCCATACACACAGTCACTGTATTGTCATTGGTGTCAATCATGGTGCTGTCCGCAGGGTGGGCAAAGCGACAGTCGTTCTCCCCACGTGTACAGTTACCCCGCTGGTATTCCCGACATACCTGGTGGACACATGGACACACACACACACACATACACACACATACGTACACACACACACTGTGAAGTTGTGAAACTACTGTTCACTTTACTTCACTTTTGATGAAGTAATCAATCTTTTCAGTCATTTCAGAACTTGACAATCACTTTACCAGACAGAGCTAACCAATCTCACAGACAGGTTCAGCCATTACTGTTGATTGATAAGCAGTCTGGACCGTAACCAGCGTTTTTCGACTCATCCATCACACAACATTTAACCATTATTCAAATGAGTTATTGTGCTGTTATTCCTGAGAGAGGCAGCAGGGGGCAGCATCAGCCCGGAGAGTTGGGGAAACTGATCGCTTCAGTCTCAATATAGGGGAGTCCAATGAGTCCCATGGGAAATGTGAGGCTGGTTACTCTCTAGAGAGGCTGGAGCTGACGCAATTACCCAGACACACACAAGGCGGATGCGCGTGTAATCTCATGAGACAGCGTTTTTCCAGAATTAAATTTTTGACACGTAAAGAGCCGCGCAATAACTTAAGATCTCCGCGCGCGAGAGCAGAGCCAGCCATCCCTGAGTCTGAATTGTATCCCGAATCCTATCCATTACAAATGAAAGTTAATTTCATGGTATGTTGTATCGATATATCATATGTTATTGTGATAGAGCAAGCCATTTACCAAATGTCTGTTTACCAGTCTGGCTGTCTGCATGCGTAAAGGATGTGACTTGGTGGTGGACAGGCTGCCAGACAAAAGGCCACCAGCGTTATCTACTAACCCTCCTCTGTCTCCTGTCATGACAGTTAATCATCCACAATCACTAGTTTGTATGAGTGATGTGGTAAGATCTCTCTCTCTCTCTCTCTCTCTCTTTATCTATCTCTCACACACACTCACATAAAAATGAGCACACACACACACACACACATACACTCACAGACTCTCCCATAAATTCTCCACCACTGCCACCATCACCACTGCCGCTGCTGGTCTTATTTTAAAAAAGAGGCTGCCTTGTTGTCAGGCAGATGTTGGAGAGGCGGGTGAGGGAGGGAGGGAAACAAGGGAGAGAAAAGAAAATGTGAGAGCGGGTGATGAATAAGGAGTAAAGGACGGAGAGAGCGAGATAGGGATCAAGGAGATGGAGAGCAAAGATAGTCTGTGAGGACAGAGTGGGTAAGAATGGCGTGGGGGGGGGGGAAGTGGCAAAGAAAGATAATGAAGAAAGGGAACGGTAAATGGACGAGAGCTTGATGTGCTCTTGTTCCTGCACCAGGTGTGGACCAGCATGTTTCTCTGGACAGTGGTTAATCATGCATAAGAGAGAGCTAACCCATAGAAAGTGCTTGGTTAGCCAAACAAATAAAGGGTCTGCTAATCATATTTCTGTCCCCATGGTAACTGTCCCTCTGGGCCATTTACATCACCCTGGTTGCAGGTAAGCAAGATATGATTTCACGCACACCGAAATACTGCAGTACAGCCACATACGAGAGAGAGAGAGAGAGAGAGAGAGAGAGAGAGAGAGAGAGAGAGATAGGGAGAGATGGCCACTCCAAGAAGTTATCTCTCAGGAAAAACAGGAAAAAAAAGAAAGGAATTTCTCCCTCAGAGAAATAGCCTTCACCATTTCAACTGTCTGGCATGTGTGTTTGTCTACAGAATTCCAGTGGTGCTTATTTTCAACGGAGACTAAACTAAGCCTGGCCCTTTTCTGTATGGTATTTTTAGCGAACCTAGTTCCTGGCAAATTAGGCTAGAATACAATCCGGCTCAATCAAGAAGCTCTACGAGATGTACGCTTGCACTGCAGGCAGTCTTAACCGATGGGCCAGAGAGAAAGCAATGTAACAGAAAGGAAAAAAAACATTGAAAATAAACTGTTTTCTCCTGGACTGTGAGTTATTGCGTTCTGCCGATAAATATTTGATAGTTGTTTGTCTTAGTTTTTTTTGCTTGTTCGTTTGAAGGTCGCTGGGGTTTGGGCATCTCCAGCTCTGCTTCGAGATACAATCATTCACAATTGCTTGACAATTGTTTCAATCATCAGTTTGAATTGAGCATTCTTGCAGCATCAATTTCGTTCCACTGCTATCCGCTAACCCCAATTCCTTCTAACTTGGCTCAACCTCTATAACTTCATCTGATTGGTCACGACTACACTATGAAATCCAATCACCGCTTTCTCCTTTTCTCTGTTATCCCTATTTTCGTTTCCCTCCCCCTCCCGCTGATGACCACAACAAGTCTGCAAATTGATTTCCCATCTCGCGCTACATCTCTTTCCTGACATTGACCCATTCCCTCGCTGTGCGTGTCGTCCACTCGTTCATTGGGCCCGGAGACTTCCCCAGCCTCACCCCCATTAATTACCCAACTATCCAACGTGCCGTTCTAAATGCAACCTTCCTAGCGTTCTTGCCCACCTCCTGCCTGCCTCCAACGATTTTCCCATTATTCCGCAGCAAGTGTTTCCCGGGCGGGGCTGCATAATGGATGATATTGACTTACTGTCCAATTAATGATTATCTGAACGCAGCTAGAGGACTGGCACTATGGATCAGGTTTCAAATGACTGATTGCTTTGATGGAGGAATTAAAGATTTTGCTGAAAATGACACCCTGATACAGTATAACTTGAGCTTGTGCCAGGCAGTGCTGTCTACTGTCGATGGTATACAGCATTGACAACGGTAATGTTTCTGGAGAGATACACTCATTAATGTCTCTTTCTCTTTGCTTAAGTCTGGTTAATGACTTTATTATGGTAATGCATGAAGTTACTGTAACAGAAGCTGTGTACCAGATCCATAATTAAAGTCTACAAACAGGAACTGTTTAGGCAAGGCTGTCTAACCCAGTCTTTAATATTCCAATAGGCACAGCCCACAACTCAAAGCCCAATCTGTTTGCATAGCTGGGAGAAAGAATCTCAGACGCCCTCGCCGGATGCTGTGTTTACTAGAGTTTTGTTAATCTATCTTTCAATCAGTCACAAAATAATTACGCAGAGCTTTTCATCTATTTGTGTGTGTGTGTGTGTGTGTGTGTGTGTGTGTGTGTGTGTGTGTGTGTGTGTGTGTGTGTGTGTGTATATGTGTGTGTGTGTGTGTGTGTGTGTGTGTGTTTATCTTGTCATATTCTGTGCATGTGTATGCATCAGTGTGCACGTTCTGTGTGTGTGTGTGTGTGTGTGTGTGTGTGTGTGTATGTGTGTTTCTCACCTCCAGTCTGTCCGTCCTCATGAGTTTCTGTGCAGCGGCAGCAGCGGCAGCTGGTACAGGGACGTTGGGGTTGCTGGTGACCAGTACGGGGGCACTGGGCATGATGTCAGCGGGCATCAGGCCAGGTGAGACAGGGCCCAGGTAAGGGTTAAATGCAGCAGCAGCTGCTGCAGCAGCACTGGCATTAGTGGCAAGGCTGGGTGTGACTGAAAACATGGGCTGTGGGCACATAAAAAGGGGGTGGGAGTATGTTGGGCAACATTCATCAAGATGAATATGGTGGGCAAAATGTAACATCTCACTCAGGTTCCTGCTAAAGTCTAAAGTTAACAACATGTTAAATATCTAATAATATCTGCCAACAACTGAGATGCCATCCTTCCTCACCCCGATTCAAATTACCCCCTGGAGAGATACAGTACAGTAGAAATAAGAGATGGTGCAGGATTATCAACAGCCAAATAGAGGATAGGAACTGTGGTTGGGGATATGGAGTGAAACGAGAGGGCAAAAATAGAATTGAAGAATAGACAATTGATGGGTTTATATCTGAGGACAGAGAGAGTTCTCTTCTTTGATGGCTTCTTGTGTTTCATCTAAGCTAATACATCAGAGATCACACACATACAGTAGTAATGAGGAGGTGAATCTGTGTGTGTGCATGAGGGGGCGGGGGGGGGGGGGGGCTGTACTGTAAGTGCATGTGCTGTACGAGGTTCTTAGCTACATCTCCCTCCGACAGTTGCATTCTCTGATAGTGAGGTTGAGGAGTCTGCTAGCTGACGTAGTGAGTTGCAAGTTTTCCCTGCACGTTCCTGACCTCAGCCTCAGTCTGAGAACCGTCTCTCTGCTGCCAACACGACACAGTGAGTTATAGAGCAGAGGCAGCAGGCTGGACAGCTACATTCCTCTAAAACCTCCAAGCTGCTCTGGGATGACTCAGAAAATCAGAAATAATGGCGTGGACATTCCAGTTCAGAGCGAGGTGCCTTGATTTACAGTTCAGCCCTCTGGAATGTCTGATGAATGGTGTCTTATCACAAGGTGCTTTGGAAAATTAGACTTGTTTCAAGGTTCTCGGATTGGAATATTCCCAGCTCCGTGTCGGGATGATATCGGTGTGATGTCATTGAAAAGACCCACAGTCGTTAGCTCGTAGCAGTAAAACATTACGGCTATCATGACATCCTGCGACAAGACTTTTGTGACCTCGCTCACAACCGCTTCTGTAATGTCTATTTACTTAATAATGATTTCACTCTGCAGATTCCTGCCATAAATAATTTCAACAGTTTCCGTAACAACCGTGCCAAACGGAATATATTTTTCATGGACACTGTAAGCATAAAGTGTCATAATAGGAAAACCTATGTCACAATAGTCATAGAATTTAATGACAAGGCCATAATTCTACGTGACACAATGCCACAACAAATTAGTTTGACTGCAACACACCAACAGCACACCGATTGTTTTATTTCTGAGCAATTGACAGGAAACCTTGGGGTAGGCAAAATATAAGAGAACAATATGGGTTTGGATCCACTGAACATATTGTTACTGAAGTTCCTTTATAACTGTGAAACGGTGAATCCAATTTGAATAGACTATGCCAAAATGGAGAGCAGAATTCCTTCTTGGTCACAACAGTGTCAAAACAGTGAAAGAAAACAATTAGATAGATAGATAGATAGATAGATAGATAGATAGATAGATAGATAGATAGATAGATAGATAGACAGATAGATAGATAGATAGATAGATAGATAGATAGATAGATAGATAGATAGATAGATAGATAGAGATAGATAGAGAGATAGATAGATAGATAGATAGATAGATAGATAGATAGATAGATAGATAGATAGATAGATAGATAGATAGATAGATAGATACTCTTTAGCCCGCCCTCTGCTGCCTGCTGCTGCTGTCTCCTAGCCTGCTGTGATGTGGGTTGTCCGCTGGCGTTGACTTTCTAATAAAAAGCATCATAAGCACCATCACTCAGAGCCAGCTGTAATGGACCCTAATTACATCACCCTCTGCACAGTTCCATGCGTGAAATGAAAGTGCTCTCCTACGCTTGACATGAGGAGGGAGGGGAGAGAATTATACACAAGATGTGGGCGAGCGGCACACATTATGTAGGGGACGGGCTGGAGATGTTAGGGACGGGGGGCCGGAAAGGACACGAGGGAGGGATGGAGGAAGACGTCTGAGGAGGAGTGATTCTAGAAAAGGCTAGAGCCCTGTCTGACTCTTTGTTTCCTTTGTGCTTCTGTTTCCTTGACTTTCTTTGTACTGCAGGTTTAAAGCCATCTCTCCCCACTGCTGTAGCCTATCTCCTTCATTTTACCCACCTGTCTTTCCTCTGTCCATTTATCTCTTCCTGTCTCCCTTCATCCTCCTCTCTTCTCCTGCTCTCTGTCCTTCTCTGTCAGCCTCTCTTTCTCCTCCTCTCCTTCCTCTCTCTCCCCATGACATAAACAGATAGGGAAGGCTTTGCGGTCTTGGGGAGATCTATTGCTTCTTTAAACCTTTCATGGTTTCCTCTGTTCTCCACTCAGACCCCCTTCTCCAGATAAGGGTGATAAGCCATTGGCTGTGTGTGTGTGTGTGTGTGTGTGTGTGTGTGTGTGTGTGTGTGTGTAGGTGGGTGTCTAAGCATGTAGCATCCGAAGCTCTTTTGAATACTAAGCCAATTTCACCCCGTTGCTCTCCTTGCTCATACACAAAGGAACAGACGAGAAGACAGGAATTAAAAAGGCTGGGATGCTTTCAAGGCTGACTGGCAGGTCTCACTCACTCTGTGGTCTGTAGACTGGGCAGGGAAGGGAAGGGTTTATTTGAACTGGCTGACTGGGGCTCCAGCCATCACCTTGAAGATCCTTGGAGCATGCAACTATAGTCACAAAGCAATTTCTAATGTGCTGTATGCATGTGTCTGCATGCATGAGTTTGTGTGCATGAGTGGATTGTATGCGCTTGCTTGTTTTAACTAATGAATGTAAAAATACTCGTTTTGCTTTCACCAATTTTTACCAGGTTTAATTATAGAAAACGGTGCATGGAGTAAAATGAAAATAAAGGAATAAAGGAAAATTAGGTGGGTAAATAACTGGTTATGACGTTAACCAATCAAAGGTCAGATCAGTGTGTGTGGCACTCCCATAAATAGAGATGAGAAACCTGGTCAGTGTGGTGTCACCCATGCAGAAAAACACTTGATGGATGTGTAGCCGTCAACAATAAGAAGAACACTGAGTTGAAATGGCTTTCATGGAAGAGTAGCCAGGAGGAAACCTCGATATACTGTCTTAAAAGAACAGAGCTGTCTGTCTTCAGTTTGCCACAGACCAGCTGGACAAACCTGGACAGATGAGTCCAAAATAGAACTATCTGGTTGCAATCAAAATTGCCCACGGCCAAGTGACATGGTCTGGGTCTGTTTTTCTTCCTTCCTTTTTGTTAAATAAACCAGTTTTGTTAAATAAACAATGAAAATATACATGTACTTTATTTGGGATATCTGCATCAATATTTGAAGTTTAGATATGGATTGTATAAGGTTATTCCTCTATAATATTAAATAATAACCAGCCCCTGTGCGGTTCACAAACTGTATGTGTATATCTGTACTTATATACATATATGTGTATTTTTTCTGTGTATGCGTATGTGTGCGTGTGTAAATACGTCCTCTCACCACTGGCTGTAGCTGGGTGCCAGGTATCATAGCGTTGGCGAGGTGCATCTGCTGGGCAAGCATGGCCATGTTCTTCTGCTGGATCAAGTTGTTCCTTCCATTGATCTCCAGCTGGGTCTTTAGGTGGGGAGGGGGGTGCAGGTACTTACAGTTCTCCCTGGAACAGCGGCCCTGATGGGGGGGAGAGTAGGAGGAGCAAGTGGGAGGAGATAAGGAGGAGAGTAGGAAGGTGTGGAAGGGGAAAAGAAAGAGGGATGAGGAGGATAGAGACATAGAAGGAGCTGAATTAGATTAGTTCCCTTAACCACTGAGCGATGTAAAGAAGTAATGAGCTGCCCACGTCGCTGCCCTCACATTTAGCAGCTGCTGACCTAACATCCCTGACATCTGGGGCTGCCACTCGGTCTGCTGTAAAGACGACCGATCACTTCTCCTCTATTCAGGATCTAAGCTGTGTGCTCACTGCCTTCCCCTTTCTTTCTCCTGGTCCCCACAAGAGAAGAAATTTGCTCCAAGAGCAGAGATAAAGAGGATTAGCAGCCTATCTGCTTCTGCTAACAGATTATAGAGAGAGAGAGAGAGAGAGAGAGAGAGAGAGAGAGAGAGAGAAACAGGGTGAGTTTTTTCACTATCTTCCATTATTCAGCCTCAAGATGTGAATAACTGAATAGCCGAGAGAGAGAGAGAGAGAGAGAGAGAGAGAGAGAGAGAGAGAGAGAGAGACTGATGCACTGTACTGATATAGATACTCTGCCCACTTTAGAAGTTACTTTCTACTGCTGCTGCCCTGTTGCTGAAGCCCCAAAGAGGAATAGTTTCATGTACTTTCACTATACTAGCAGAGTGTAGATGTCGAATGGAGGCAACAACGCCACTTGGGCATCAGGTTGGAGGTTTGGACAGAAGCGTAGGGGCGTATACATGTATACTACTGCACATCTTGGATGCAGCGTCAATAACCCCAGTGCCCCATCCAGTATGCTGCTAGTGTCTACAGAGTGCAGTGTGTGTCTGGGTGCTTGGTACTGTGGGTGATTATATTCATCCAGCAGTCAGCGGCCTAAGGGGAGAAGGGGGGGAATGTAATTTACACTCTCATAATGCCTGCTCCACTGAACACTCTGGCGGATAGGTGTAATATCTAAGGTATCTCCTCCTCCATTCCTTCCTTTCCCCTCTATCCCCTGACATACTCGGCCCCATGCTGATATTTGCTCTCCTCATCATGAATACAGAGCAGTGAAGGCACAGAGGTGCTCCTGTGATGTGTGTGTGTGTGTGTGTGTGTGTGTGTGTGTGTGTGTGTGTGCGTGCTTGTACGCTCAATATATGTGTGCTCAGAATGTGTGAGTGAGGGTGAAACAGAAATACACCTCTCTCTCTCTCTTTCTCTGTCACTCTCTCCCTGTATTTCTGTGCCTATATCATCTCCCTGTGTCCTATCATCACCCTCTATCCCGTCCATCCCTTCCCATCTTTCGCCCATCACTCTCTTATATAAAACTCACTTTCCAGGGGATGGTGAGACCAACCCTGTCACAACTCTACAGTACCACCTCCCATGGGGTATTAAAGGTTGTCTGACACGCTACTGCTTATCTCAGTGAGATTACCTGCTACCCACTGTGGCCCACTATGATACCCTGCTTTCACACGCTAGCACGTACTCTCTCTCTCTCTCTCTCTCTCTCTCCCTCTCTCTCTCTATTCCCCCCACCTTTCCTCTTCTTTCTCCCCTAGTCTCCTATCCTCACGCTATCTCTCCACCTCTCCTTTTTTTTTTACAATACTTCCTCATTACAACCTGTTCTGCCTAGCTACAGCAGAGAAAGATAGTTTGCATTGGTGAGCAGCAGAATGGCTAGAGCCCTTCCAGCGTTTTGATTGGCTGACAGCACAGAGCAATAGAATTCCCAGCCTGCTGATTGGCCTAGGCAGACATTAACAGTGTTCCCAGCCTGGCTCGTCCCCGTGTGACTGCCTATTGATCAGGCCTAATTGGTTAATGTCTCTTGATTTTCAGGGCACATCCCCTGTGGGCGACTGGACCCTGGCAAGTCAGCTCCAACTGTGTGTGTGTGTGTGTGTGTGTGTGTGTGTGTGTGTGTGTGTGTATACTCTCTATTGTCTTCAATGTGCAGCATATAAATGTAAAATATCCCTTTAAACTCTTTCTAGGCACACACCCTGCATTGCTCTGCAGTGGTCAACATTCAATTCAATTCTTGTATTTTGTTTCTGACCATTTCAAATATGTCAAGCTCTGACACGTGGATAAGAACAGGCTTTAAAACATCTACATTTTTACTGTTGATGTAATGTCAAAATAAAATGTGGTCCAAGATTTTAATAAATCCTGTGATCTAGATCATTTGAAAAACTTGACACCTACAATTACAAAATGATTGCTGGCATCGAAGTAAAGCACATAGCACATAATAGGTTACCATTGAAGTCGTGAGTCAGTGTAGGACCTTTGCTTACAAAATAATTTTTGAGGGCAGAATTAATTTCAGGGAACATGTTTTTCCATATAGAGAGTTTTCAAGTGAAATCTTTCATATTTTCTTAACTTGTAATTAAGGGGAACATTCTTCCTACTATGGTTTTGGTCCAGAATCTGTTACAAATACTCAATTTGGATCACATCTGCTTTTCAGAAAAAAAGTATATGGATATCATCATTGTCCTTCCTGAAACCCATAGATTACTAACTTGTACCTTGGTGATAGATAGCACTGTCATCTTGGAAGACATCATTCCAGTCAAGAAACAAATGTGATTGCTCAGAATTATTATGCTAGTAGTGATGAGAATTTATCGAGCTGTCTTTGCGTTTTATCAGCTGCATTCATAAAGATACACTTGACATTCCTATCCTCGCGTTTCCTACCAGCAAGCCCCTTTATCTGTAGTAGTTTATGCACTTTTTTTTTTGTTGGTGTCTGAACAATTCATTCCTGAGAGAGCCTGAGGACTCAGCCTGTCGTTGTATGCCCCTGTCCTGTGATACTAATGTCCTGGCTTCCCTCCTCCTGCTTTTCCCTGCCATTTTCCCCCTGTCTAAACAGTGTCAGTACAGGTTAATAGTGAGCCTGTCTGATCCAAAGCAGTGCTCCCTCTGGCTAGAGTGTGTGACTACCAGACTCTACTCAGGCTAACTCTGTTCCGCCTTCACCTGTCTGCCTGTACTCCTCTGAGACGCTAATATGCTAACACACTAGCTGCATCTGTCTCTGACACTCTCTCTCTCTCTTGCTCTCGCTTTCTCTCTCTTTTTTGCCTTTATTCCCTGCGTCTCTCTCCCTCTGCCACCCTACCCTTCAGAGGTTGGCTGAATGTCTGGGCTGTCTGGACCACTCTGTTCTCCCAGTAAACAAATGAGATCTACCTCTCCATTCGAGGGCACAAAACATCAGAGGTGTGATGCCGAGGGCTTTTGTTTTGACACACAGTGAGCACATAGCCTTGTGTGCTGGGTCTCATCACCAAATATTGATTCTGATCGTCCAAGCAAAGTGCTCTTTCTAAGTATGGTTGCAACCAAAAAAAACAAAAATCTTACATCGTAAAAATGTTCACTGGCTCTTTCTTAATCTCATATTATGCTTTTATACTGCATGAACTGTGTATTGTCTTTTTTCTTTGTTTCGTTTGTTTGTTTTTATCCATCTTTTTACTTTAATTATTATAAAGAACTTTGTAATTTATTGTTTTGAAAGGTGCTATAAAAATAAAGGTTTACTTATTGTCAGAGAAACAACAAACAAAAGCAATGTTCTCCCTCCAACTATTGATGGTGTATGTGTGCATGTGCTTGGGAATAGCACACTTATAAATCACCTTGGCCTCATTACACCAGATATCTTTCAGGCATATTTTAGCTCCTGGAGACAATCAGACTTACATGCGCGCGCACACACACACACACACACACACACACACACACACACACACACACACACACACACACACACACACACACACACACACACACTTTCTTTTTAGGATACTGTAACAGACAATTAAAAGGTAGCAGAATGTTATTGAGTGCTACTAACAGTCATTAGGAATTTATATTGTTGTATTTATCCCCAGATGACTTTGCCACACACACACACACACACACACACACACACACACACACACACACACACACACACACACACACACACACGTCCTAACCTTGAGTTCCTTCAATTACCACTGCAGCATTTTTACTGCATCGCATGTGTGGCTGGTTACAATCCCAGGAACAACATGGTTTTACTCAGCAGCCCATAACACTGTATGACCTGGACTGCAGAGATAGTGTCATGTCAGCCAGGCCGACTACAGGAACAACATGCGGCCTGGCAGGTGGGCATGGGATGTTTTAGCAATTCTACAATAAACTGTAACACTTTTCATTACGGTGCACTAATTGATGCTTAATTAAGTTGTGATTAAGCTTCTTAAGGAACAAACCATGTCTTGACATGTCAGTCCATCAATTATGGTCAACTGATTCTGATTTATGTGTAAGTACTTAATAATGGATTAATAACTACAGTGCTAACCAGCTTAATTAATCAATTGGTGATGTTTTAATTCTTCATTAACTCTGTATAATGCTATTGAATATTGTAATATGTAGTTAGAAGACCAACAGTTACATACTAACTGACAAGGGAACACAATTGGTGGTTATTGTGTCTTAACTAAAATGATAATGAATAATTACACACACCAGAAACTAACATCAGGTCCCATACTATTCAGTTTTTATGATTGTGTTCAAATATACTATGGCTCAGGATAAGAAGTTAATCATGATGTTTTGCAAATGCATGCAGTTTAGTTAAACTGGCAAATATTGAATTCATTTAATTATCATTTTCATTTGACCTGATTGGCTGACAAGACCAGCTCCTTAATACAGTAAACCTGCTGAGTGGAGGCTTTCCCAGGCTCAGTGGCTATACTGTATAGTCAGTGGTCATTTCCCACAGCTCAAATTACGGGGAGGTGGGCATGCGTCACAAGACTATGTTCATTAGCTTTATTTCCATTCTACAGGCGGTCTATAGGCTTACATTTACCCATTCCATTTATAGCAATAAATATATGGAAAAGAAAATCAAACATTAAACTGACATTTAACGTATTATTAACAAACACAAACCCACATTTTCCCCCCAATCTCTCTGATCCACTTAGTTCGGTCCAATAACTGCTGCCTATAGATTTGTTCCATCATCACTGTTAGCAGTTTTCCTTCATTGTCTGTTCATACCTTCCATCTTTTCTTTTCTTTCTTTCTTTCTTTCTTTCTCCTTCTCAGTATGAAACCTGCTTTAACAGTGTCAACTTGATAAGAAAGCACAAAACCATTTCTACACTGTATCAGAGAATCACGATGAATGTCTCAGGTTTAGCATTCCTTTCTTTCATTGTCCATTATCCCGCGGTGTTACTTGATTACAGGGACCGAGGAACCACAGAGATATTTTCTCTTGCTGTTGCTCCATCTATCAATTTTCTTTGCAACCCCAATTATTTTCAGTCTATCCTGTCTTTTATGTTCTTTGTCCCTCTTTTCTTTCTAGTCTCGTTTTCATCTGTTTGATCCAAAGCTTTGAAATGAAAGAAATGCATTTAGAGTCCAATAAAAGAAATGTTTAAGAAGCACCATTACCATCACCAGTAAAACCGCTTCTAACCATAATTGCCAAGCCAATGGTTAAGGCACTCTGCATGTTTATGATGGGACTGAACCAATATTTTCTCTCTGTGAGTGCATGTGCACGTGTGTGTGCGTGTGTGTGTGTGTGTGTGTGTTGGGTACCATGTGATCAAACACTCTGTCAGTCTCATTTGTTGATGGTTTACTAGCACTATGGCAGTTCTCTGAAGGATTCACGTGTCTGTGAATTCAGACAATAACACCCATCCCAGAATTCATGTCATTGACTATTGACAGAGAAAAGAGAGAGAGAGAGAGAAAGAGAGAGAGAGAGAGAGAGAGAGAGAGAGAAAGAAAGAAAGATGTAGAATGTGATTTTCCTATTAATATGAATCAAAGCAGTCTGGGGTAGTGATTTCAACAGTGTCTTTACTTTTGGATGACTACATCCTCCAAGGGCTGGACAGCTCACCACTTCCCATCAGGCCCCTTCTGCGTGTTCACTCCCTTAATCATCCATTGATTCTAAATGATCTGTTAATCTACCCGTCCAGAATGACTCAGTCTGATTTAACAACGCATAATCCAAACGCCTCTGATCTTTTCCGCATTCTTCCTCTGCTCTCACTGCGTCTGAACTTCCCTCGGAGCATGGCTGCTGCACTGCGAGCACCGTGACCAGTATGACAACTGTTGAGCTGTTGAGCTCAGGTCTGGACGGCCACAGTCCCAAACTCATGTGCATTATTAATTCTCTCTGAATGTCACCGCCTCTCCCTCCCGCTCCGAAAGACAACCATCAATCAAAACAGCTCCGTCTGGATAAGCACTGTGAGGAGAATACACAAGTATACAGGGGCACACACACACACACACGCACACACACACACACGCACACACTGAGAGTGTGCTTTCTTGTCCAAACGGTTCCTGTTGGCAAGTATACGTCAGACAGATTATGACATCACACACAGCACAAAGAACACCCTGTCTGAGGACTGTGAGTGCTGCCAGACAGGCCAACAAAACACACACTCACACTCACACACACACACTCACACACACACACACACACACACACACACACACACACACACACACACACGTATGTCAATGCAACACTCCAGCTGCAAACCTCTGGCCCATCATGCTGCATGTTAGGAAGCAAATTCGATGAAACCATGTTTCATATTTGCAGTCAACGGAGAAAACATCCTCTGTCCTTCGTCTTCTCCCTCTGTGTCCTTTTCTTTCTCTCTCTCTCTCTTTCTCTCACACACAAACACACACACACACCCTTACTCTCCCTGTCCCTCGCACAGGTCCTAGTCGTGTGCGGCACTAACACTGGATGTCTATTCAAGTCCCATTAGCTCTTCCCCGTCATCTATCAAATCTGGAACACCCCTGATGCATTAGTATAATAGTGTGGATCATTTAATGACTTTCAATTCTCATTTAGCTGGGCAGAGGGGAGAAGCCTTTCAGAAACACAGACAAAGATAGATAGACGGACAGAAGAATCACAGACAATGATAGACAGAGGTGACACAACACATTTAGTCAGCTAGCAGAAACTCTGGCGGGAACAAAAGAGCAGATCGGTCCAAAGAAAAATCGGGTTATGGACAGTGATGCTACTGTACGTCACAAATGACATTGAATCCATGGAAAGCTTTTAGTGGTAGTGCTCAATTAGCCAAAACACCAGTTACAGCCCCCAAAAGCATCACTTAGCCCGGCAGTGTGTTAGCATGTTTTGGCTGGCTGCGGGTACAAAATCGTAAGCACGGGAGGCTAATGACGGGGCAAAATCGTTAGCGGTCAAGGCTAATGACAGCACTCTGCCACCGTTGAGCTCAGCTGTTCCTTGTTTCCACCACTATACGTCGTCGAAAATGACTGGTGGTCGATGTGTAACTAACATTTAACTGTTTGATTCATGTTTACCTGCAGTGGATGTCATTGTTCCTTGCCATCAGTGATGTAGTGGTAAATAAAAAGGTGGGTAAACAATGACCTCCAAGCAAACAACCATCAATATAAACAACATTTATACTGAGCAACATTCATTGTTGCTTTTTTCCCTTAAAAACCCCTGTCTTCATGTAACCTACATCCATTTCATTACATACTATGATGTATACTACGAATTTCATAAAATGATAAAGATTTATGTTAGCCTATAAAGCAGGGTATGTGTACCCTCCACTACATCCACACTCACTGATGCCTGTGGTGACCGCCCTGCCATCACAAACATGAGACTCTTTTGGGTAAATGTACAGAATTTATTCACAGCTTGTGTAGGATGACATTCCCTTGCCTTTAAAAAAATGCTTGAAATGCAGGATGAAAATGTCTTCCATGACAAAACAGGATGAAAACGTCTCTAGACAAGACACTCCCCCGCTTCTCTCTCTCTCTTCTCTCTCTCCCTCTCCCTCTCCCTCTCCCTCTCCCTCTCCCTCTCTGGAGGGCACAGTATAGGTGGTATGTGTTGTCCTGGGTCCTGTGGGAATGTCATTGTGGAATTGTGCAAGGCAAGGTCTAATTAGCTTTGTTCTCATTAGGTCTACAACACTATCTCCCTCCAGACAGACAAACACACACCTCAGCGCGAGTGCACGCAGACATACACTGCACACACACACTGCACACACACACACACATACACATACAGATAGATAGACAAAGAAAGACTGAGGCCACCCCAGCCCTTGAGATATGGCCCTTCATATCTATTTCTCTTTCAATTAACCCTCCTCCATCCTCTATCTGTTCATCTTTCCCTCACTGCCTTCATCTTTCCTCCACTCTTATTGTTCTGTATTCCCAATCTCAAAAGTTTAGTCTAGTTCAGTTTTATCTGCCAGTCACTGTGCCAAGGAGGCAGGCTGACCCATTAAAACTTCACCCGTCTTCATGGAAGACAGACACAGGATTCAACAGCTTTTAGGCCTAATTATTTTCTGCCCATCTTTGAAATGTTCATTCTGCAGATATATGGGCCTCATTGGCTGCTGGGAATAGAAGGCTTTCTTTATTGTATCTAAACCTGCCCCCTTTTTTCATATCTCTCTCTCCATATTTTTACACTCTTCTTAGATGGCTTTACGGCCAGTGAATGTTCCTGAAGAGTTTGATGAAGAAAAGCTTTTGTGAAATTGTCTTTCTTCCCAGTGTAGGAAAGGATCTGGGTACCTTGGCTTTGAATATCTAAGGTGAGAGAGAGAGAGAGAGAGAGAGAGAAAGAGAGAGAGAGGTAAAAGAATAAGAAAAACGAAAGAAGAGAAGATGGAATTGTCCTTGTGAATGAACAAAAGACGCTTGCTCGCAAAGACCGGCAACTGTCTTGGGTTTCTGCTGTGATCTTCAGCAGGCGGGCCCAGCGGCTCTGAGGTGAAAACAAACGATCCCATTGGCAACAGGCAGGTGCTGTCATCAGCTCATGACAACTACACGAGTGCACCCCCGCCCCCCCACCCCCCCACCCCCCTCGCCCCCATCCAATCCCACCTGCAACAGCACCAGCACACACATACACACACTCGCGTCTCCAAAACCTGTTAATGCGGCATCTCTACATAACGAAAGTGCAATGTTTTGTGCTTACGGTGCAACGCGATGTCGGATTCAGTATCAGGTGATGACAAAAGCTTTTTTTTTTCTTTTTTTTTTTTTCTTTCTTTCCCTTCATCTCTCCCTGCTCTCTCCCGCTGAGATGAGTCTGGATCAGAATGTGAGAGAGTCAGAGTTCTGGAATGTTCTCTTCTATTCTACTCCTGATGAGTCAGAGGAGACGTGGCAGATATCACACTACCACACCCTGTAGCTACCAAGGAAGAGAGTGAGAAAAATTGGGAGAAAGTCGTAAACACTGTGCAGAGAACTCTCTTGTGCATCCACACACACACACACACACACACACACACACACACACACTCGCTGCCCAGACCCGTCCAGTGTAGGGTGTCCCTGCATTAACATCAGCAGCTAGTGTCATTGCCTTGAGGTTAAAGCAGATAAGAGAGGATTAGCATTCATTACTCCAGAATGTGATGATACCCACCGCCCACACACATGCTCAGTGCACACATATGCTCCACATGCACACACACACTAAGCAATGCATACACACACGCACACATAGGGCAAGCAGCCAAGGTTTTCTTCCCATAGCCTTGAACATGGCACTTCTTTCTACAGACGAACCATCAAAGCTACACGCTGAGGGAAATAACAGTAATAAGAGAGAGCTGTGTAATCCTTTGTATCATCAACAATTGCAGAGCTGGAAAATCCTCTAACTATGAGCATGGATGGAGGAAACCCCTCCCAAGGCCCACATGAAGAAGAATGGAAAAAAACAGATAGAATTTGATGCAAAATGTCTTTATTTAATGAAATTATAATTCTGATAATGTACGTATCCTATCTGAGAATGTCTGGGCTGCTCAATACTCAACACAAAAAACATGATTTGTTAAGAAAAGTAAGATATCCAGTATTCCACCGGGACCTTGGCATTCCCACTGTGAAGGCCCATGCCCCATGCCCTGCTCCCACAAAGACACAGAGAAAGAGACAAGAGAGAAACAGACTGAGGCAGACTCATTTATAGGTTAAGGATATATTTTGTTAGCGTGATACATCATGGAGAAAAACATGACACTGTGTATCTTAATCCCCTCCCACACACACACACACACACACACACACACACACACACACACTGTATGACAGAGCAGAGGGCCATCACCCCCTCCCCTCCTCACATAGCGCCTTCCGGCTGCACACTCATCCACATCGATCCACATTGATCAAAGTCGGTTTGTACCACTTCAGCAAAGAACAGGGGGGGGGAGGGGGGGGGCGGGCGGGGTGATCACCTTCACTAAGCCTCTTTCACAATGGGATCATCCATCCTCAGAGATGCCACCATGATACATCAGTGTCCACAAAAAGTACAACCCTGTATATCAAAGCTGTGATCGAACTAAGATCAACTCTCAAGCTAAATCCAAATAGTAACCGGATGTACACTTTTAAGCAAAATACTGTTTAATGTGACTGAACATGAATGACCCTACTGTGATTTCCTCATCATTATTATCAGATATTTCGTCATACGTGCAGCAGCAGATCAAGAAGCGACTCCGGTCTAGATTTCACATCAGCTGGAGAAGCTGCTGCGAGGGAGAGGACAGTGACAGACACCCAGCTGAAGGCAGACCCAACACAACACAGCAGCTGTAAGTCTCTCTGATGGCGGAGCCTGATACCACTGTAATCCAGTTAAAGCCTTTTGAAGAATCACAACGTCCACAGCGGGCCCTGCGACATGCACTATAACAATAAAGGGATATTACAGACATTCTTCAATCTCTGCGCTCCGAACAGCCGACTGACGCAGCTCCCATTCACTCTGACGCTCTTTCCTGTTATTGCTTTCTCTCCATCTACAGCATCTATCTGCTGTTTTTCCCCCCCTCCATTTGTCCATCACTGTCCGTGTTACACCATTCGATGTCTCTGCACCCATCTGTCATTTTGTTCTCCCTCCTTCTCTCTCTCTCTCTCTCTCTCTCTCTCTCTCTCTCTCAGTCACACAATCTATCAAGTCTCTTTCCCCAGCTTTTCTTCTTTGCCTATAATTACCTTGTTGACATCTCCCTATCCCCCCTCCCCTGCCTGTCTGCGGGGATCACATTCTTTGCTTCGTTTTAGATGTCTTGATGATTCAATTAAGGACGCAGGCGTTTTTTTTTTTGCGCTGCAGGGAAATCGCATGCATGTTTAGGTTGAAAAAGAGGAAAACGTTGTAGTTTATAGGTTGCTATAGGACTGTTACTCACAGAGGCTGTAAAAGAGGGGAGGGGGTGTATAGACAGGCAGGGATGGATGGAGAAAAAGAGGAGAGAGGGAGAGAGAGAGAGAGAGAGAGCAAAGACCCACGCTGTAAGTAGTAAAAAACATCCGCTCCATAATGGTCACGGAGGATCAATATTGCACGGAGACAAAGTGCTGCTAAACAGCGTGGTTTCTGTTAATTAGCACTTTTCTAATAATCTCTCTTTTTTCTCCCCCCGCCAACCTTCTTTCTGCCCCCTACCTCCCGCCCTCACACACTTTATTGCTCTCTTCCATTAAAACCCTTTTTCTCAGGCTTCATCACTTCTTCATTCCTCCCTGTCGAACCGGTGTTTCCTCTCTCACCGGAGAGAACGAAGCGAGAGGAGGCATGCAAGCTCTTTTCATAAGCCTGATAAATACGCCACTCCTGTGTTTGTGGCTGATGGCTCTCAAGGATGAGATTTAATGAACCTCTCATCCAACTCTGATTATTTTCTAATTAAAGGAGTGAGTGATGGGGGCATTCGTGAATGCCTGTTGATAATTGCAGGGGTAAAAAAAAACAAAAACAAACAAACAAACAAACAAACAAACGCCAATGACAGACACAGAGACACAAAATCATCCTCAATAGAGCTTTGCTTCCTCAAACCCCGCAGGAACAGAGGTCGTTCGTTAGGAGGACATGTTTGGGACACTTCAACAGATTGGAGATCCAGAACAAAGTTTGTTTAAAATATGAATCCAGTGTAAATGTTTAAATGTTTTCAGTTTCATTAATCTCCTTGCAGCCGGACACATCTCTTCAGACTGGTGGGTTTAGAAGTCTGAGGTCAGAAAAAACAGGACCCCTACCTCATATATCAACAATTTACCTCTCATGACATCATGACATCCTTCAAAGTATTTTTTTCTTCTTCTTTTTCTTCTATTTTTTTCTATAATTAAATATCTGCTTTTTTATTTCTAATGTGACCTTCTAGACTTTCTCCTCTCCTGTTCTCATCTCTGGCTCATTACATCATGATTTGACAGCGCCAGTACGACGCATCCCGTAACGGCACATGCATACAAGATCAACCCCAAACGTCCAATAAACAGCAGAGCGAGACAAGCCCCGCCCCCGTCTCCTGTCTGTTTGCAGACTGGAACAACATTAGCCGGGCACCGCGCCCACACTAACCTGACTATCCCTACCTGATGTGAATGTTCATGATTCTTCAGGACGCCACAGCTTTACTGAGATCAGTGTGTGTTAGTGTGTGTGTGTGTGTGTGTGTGTGTGTGTGTGTGTGTGTGTGTGTGTGTGGGTGCTTATGTGTGTTAATGCATGTGTTTTTCTATGTCTTTAGGAGGTTCAGGGGTTGAAAGTGAAGGATTACCCTTCGGGAGCAGAGCCTCATCGTACCCAAACTCCTCAGATCAGATGGAGAGCACGGGGTCGGTGACAGATAGCGGGAGGGGGAGATAGAGTAAAGGCGAGACAGGAGGAGACAGAGTTAGGGCGCAGCCAAACAAGAAAAGCAAGCAGGAACGAGCACAAGTTGGCAGACGACTTGCTGTCCAGGCCTGAATTAATGCTGTGTTGATCCCGCTCTCCATCCAAACCCCCCCCCCCCCCCCCCCCCGCCCGACACCTCACTCGCCCACATCCGAATTTAAATGTTTGCTTTTCCGCATCACTTCAAAGAATTACAAATGGTGGTTGCAGTGTCGGGTGGGGGGGACGGGGGGACGGTGGGCTCAAGGGAGGAGCGAGGGACGGAGGAGGAGGTGTGGAGGGGATTGTTGTATTTGGAGAAGGATGGGGAGTGTGTTGGCGGGGGGGGGAGGGGAGGGTGAGAGAGACTAACAGGGATGGATCAGGGCATAACTTATTCAATATTCTGTTCACAACAGCAGGAGTAGCAGGAGCAGCAGGAGCAGCAGGAGCAGCAGGAGCGATGGGACTCAACACGGCAAGATGCTGATATTACCTTCAGACTGCCTGCGCGTCCGGGGCCCTCCAGCCTCATGCGCGCGCACATGCAGAGACACACAGTGCACAATGCTAAAGTACATGTGATGCCTCAATAACATCGGGGTATACCTTCAGCCTCTCTCTCTCACGGGTAGCACGTATACTGTAGGTTGAGGTCTCAGTGGTGCAAGTAAATACATTGCAGAGAGGATAAAAGGAATAAAGGATGAAAGAATGAAGGGCGCAGAATGTAAAGGGAGAGAGAGCGAGAGGGAGAGAGAGAGAGAGAGGGCGAGAGAGAGAGAGAGAGAGAGGGATTGTATGTGGTGGCAGGGGATGCTAGGGGGTGGGCTACTCCTGAATGCCCTTGTATGTATTTTGGCTCTGATGTTGTTGTGTCATGTCTCCATGCTGATTCAGCATGTCTAAAGATGGATGTGTGTGCGTGTGTGTGTGTGTGTGTGTGTGTGTGTGTGTGTCTATGCTGAGACAGCGTATCCACAGATGGGTATAGAAACGATGGCCTCTCCGAGGACAGAGAGACATTTAGAGGAGAGGAGAGAGGGAAGACTTGCTCACGAGTAGAGCCAGACGAAGGTAGAAGCTGTTGGCTATACTGCTTACTTCACCGCAACGTGCTAATAAAAGCTGCCTTTCATAATGTCCCGTGTAGGTAGCGCTATCAGGAAGCTGATACGGTACATCCTGTTTAGTTAAGCCAAAACATAAACGCTATATATGGATCTGGACAGAGCTTGATGAAAACAGAGGGAGTACACCCACTTGCTAATGTCTTTTGATATTCTCTCACACCTCTTTATAAAAGTGGTCGAGACACACACACACTCACACACAGAGGCTGATGATGAACACGGAGGATGGGTAGGTGTGTCCATCACTGACCTATGATCTCTCCCTGTTGGCCGGCTGCAGGGAAATACAACCCTGTCAGAGCCAGACACACACAAATATTCCCCCCTAAAAAAAGATGAAAAGAGATAAGCGAAAAAGATAAACGTCACTGCGTGTGAAATGGAAATGAAAGTGTCTGGGACTGCCTAGACGAGTGAATAAAGAGGCGCTTGGGTAGGGGGGATGGGGATGGTAGAGATTAACAGGTAATGAGAGCAGAGGAGAGGATGAGAGCGAAGAGCATGACAGCAGCATACCGATACAGGGCAGATTAACACTGCTGGATTATGTTTCCCTTTCAAGGAGTTTTTATGCTTATTATATAGTGCATCCCTCCGTGCACTGCTCAAATGCACGCGCGCACGCACACACACACACACACACACACACACACACACACCTCTACCTCTATTTTCTACCAGGCTCTCATCTCAATAAATGTTGCCTTCCCTATTCCCTATCCCTATTCTCTTGTTATCTCTTCACTTTCCTTACTCTCTCTCTCTCTCTCTCTCTCTCTCACACACACACACACACACACACACACAGACACATGCACGCACGCACACACACACACACACACACACACACACACACACGCACACATACATTTTCTTTGTGTCTTTTCAAGGGCTCAGAAATATTTGGGTCACCATATATTCCCTGAGTTGCATAGCTCGTACTTGAGTGGGTATATCTGTACAATATGAAAACGTGTGTGTGTGTGTGTGTGTGTGTGTGTGTGGTGTGCTCTGCAAAATTCAGCCTATGACCATTAATCATGTGGACAGGAATCGGTTTTGTATTCAAGTCTAAGGGTGCCAGTCCTAACTCACACACAGCGCCCACTGGAAGGTATTAACGGTATGGATTCACGTACAGACTGACAGAAACTCTGGGATTTTACAAGACACAGACCTGCGTACTAGTAATGTTATTTTATTTGGAATAATAGTAAATTGGTTCATTCTCAGCGGACTTATTAGGCTACATGTAAAGACTGAATAACAACCTCTGTTTAGGGCTACAAGATAAACAAATCCTCGCAGGCAGGAATACTGCAATTGGAAACAAACACTCCCAGAAGCCAAAAAACACACTCTCCCCTCCTCTCTCTCTCTCCTCTCCCTTCCTAGTATCTACCCGCATTATAACATCCCTAAAAATTATATTCCTGTAATAATAATGTGCCTCTTAACTTTCAAAAAGTTTCCTTGCTAATTTTCCATTTTCAATTCTAGGGATTCTCAAAGAAGTGTGAAAAATATTACATCAAATAGTCAAACTCATCTGTAACTGATTTCCCC
Organism: Hoplostethus mediterraneus; assembly: GCA_034670385.1. NCBI lineage: Eukaryota > Metazoa > Chordata > Actinopteri > Trachichthyiformes > Trachichthyidae > Hoplostethus > Hoplostethus mediterraneus. Next base: position 297,283 of record JAXDDW010000107.1, read on the forward strand.
AGTTAGCTGACCTGCTCAACTAAAACAGCAGGTTGTTACAAACAGCAGCTCTCAAGCATGACAGAGATAAAGAGATCCAGAACGACGTGTCAATGCATTTATTTTTCTATTTATCTTATTGACTTTTTCTAAGTGGGTCAAGCTGGCAGACTTTGTAAAATGATCCTTATTGAAAATATGTGATATATATATATATGTATTTGATATAAAAGAGAAAATGCCCTTAACTATATTGTTGTTTATCTAATAGTGACTCTTAAATTTTCCAAATGAATGCTAACAGTATGTTTCCAACGTTTCCATTGGATCCAAAATGTACCGCAAAACAACGTTAACTTACATTTTTGAGGTCAAAGGGGGGAAATTTCACATATTTGTAAAACCATTTGCTGTATCCTGTGTTCACCATCATCTATATTGTGATCTATCCAGTCCACTGTCAGACAATGGCAGCATGTTTGTGTGCGTTTGTGTGCGTCAGTAGCCGGGCCTTCTCTTTCACTGCTGTCAGTACTGTAGTGGAGAGCCCCTCTGGCCGTTTGGCTCGTTCTCACCTGTTTCCCATTACAGAATATTGGTGAGTTTATTGTGTTTCGTCAACCTAAATACCCCCAGATTTACTTCTCATTCATTTCAGATGAAACCGGCTTAGCTGCAAATGGCAACGAGCTGCTGAACTCCTGTAGCGGGAGCCAAAAGGACAAGCATGTTCTCTCTTACTATGTTCTGTTTTTTTTCTGTGTCATTACAGTTTACCAGATGTTATAGTGCATGTTATTACCATGGGTAAAATACAGTAAACTCACACTGTCTCATCCTATTCTCACACAATGAAGCTGTCTTCATAGCGTGACTGTTACTGTGCTGTACTTTTATGAGAGCACCACCCATTCAGTTACCAACAACCAGAGGACTACTGGTTCTTAATACACAGTACTACAAATTCAAAGCTCTGGAGCCGAGAACAACGTTGAGTAAATGAACACGGTGCCAAATCATTTTAAAAATGTGCATCATATTTGTTTCTTCCCTGCCCACTGTGAGCTTGCTTGTCTTTGAGGCCCGGTATGATTTCAAGCTGAGAGGGTCAATCTCTCTGTAATAGGGAGCCTCTGCCTCGGCCTCATTTCCTGTTCGCCTCTATCACTCCATCCTCTGTTACTCCGCCCTTCAAATGGAACTTTCCACTATATCCATTGCTACCAAACACCTTTCTGCAGATAACGGCGAGGCCAAATGATGTGTATGTGAGAAAAGAGAGAGGAAGAGACAGACAGACGGATAGATAGCAGACAAATGGGCAAGCACAGAGGCACAGAGAATATGTGGGTGAAGGAGATACGGAACAAAGTGCATTTATTAGATCTGAGAAGGAAGGCCTATTTGTACTCAAAGAGAGAGAGAGAGGAAAAAGGCAGAGAGACACCAAAATGCCTTTTTATTTCTCCCGCTACAGGCCCTCCCTTCCTCGGCTAGCCTGCGTTTAAAGAGAATGAAGGGCGGGCGGTATGACAAATTGTCCTCGAGTGCCAAGCCACATGTACCTCCTTCCATCCCTTTACTCCCTTTTTGTCTCCACATCCTCCTGTCTGTCCTTCCCCATCCCCTCTCCCTCTCTCTCTCTCTCTCTCTCTCTCTCTCTCTCTCTCTCTCTCTCTCTCTCTCTCCATCCCCAGCTATGTGTTATGAATTCATCTGCAGATAAAGCAGATCTATCATTCTGTCATGGAGGCAGGGAAGGGAGGTAGACTGTGGAATGCCCTGGCACCGAGAACAGGGAGGGTGGAGGGTGGAGGGTGGGGGGGGGGGCTGAGCATAGCGCTATGCTCCCTCGCACATTCTCTGCTGCGCTTGCGCTCGCCCTCTCCGGCTTCAGTCTGCCTGTCTGTTTCCGTGATCCATGCGATGCCCCAGCAGGTCCCCTTATCCATTCCTGTCTTACCTGTACCCACCCAAACCCAGCCCCGCTCATTCGAGCTCCAACCAAGCGGCCCGTAACTGTAATAACTCAGTGCCCGCCTCGACGAGAAATCCCCCAACTATAAACCAAGCGCAGCTTTGGCTTTGGGCTGGCTTGACTGACTTCCAGCCCCGGGCTCCAGTTACACTGAATAACACGCCGCCTTGCCAATCAGATAGGAGACAAATTACAGGACATGTGCACAGCATGGTGTGCACAAACTCTGAACTGACTCTCATTACCTGCTCTACGTTATTGTGCCCACCTGAGCCAAAGCGCCCAGATAAACTTAAGTCGTATTGTGCCGTCCAACACAGTTGCAGCATCTGCGACGGGGGGGAAAGCGGGACCGACACACTCGCGGCTCGACACTTTGCTCGGCTCAGTGGTCTCGAATGGTTATCTGGGTTTGTGTGTGACGGTGAGCGGCAGCACACGAGCAGCACGATATGGATGTGTGTGTATATGTAGTTACGTATGATGATATAGGTGTGTGTGTTTGTGTTTGTGTTTGTGTGTGTTGCTCCCAGGTCTCGCTTTGAGGTCTCGCTCGGCTCCCGGCCATGCCGCATGCCGCCACAGCTGACCCTTCACACACAATCTCCCCGTTGTTGGGAAAATAACAGTGTGACCAGATGTCACGGTGTACGGGTGTTCGAAACTGTTTCCTGTCGGTGCCGCTGTGTTTACGATCGATGGGGTAATATGTGCGGCGGATAGCATGTATGTACGTTTGCACTTGTGCATCTTTGCTTCTCCCTTTTTTTTGGACCGGGCTTCATTTGAAGAGTTTCAGTCCAAAATGAGATGTCCGCCATGTACCTACGCTGACAGAAAGATTGCTAGCATGAAAATGGAACTCACTATGAATTATTTTTGAAAATATCACCTAACTAAACTCTTGAGTAGAGCCACTTCACTTAATTTAGTTGTGTCCCGCACGTCAGATAACATTGTTTTCCTAAGTGGATATATCACGTTTTGTAATGAAACCTTTCTTTTTTTTTTACCTTCTTTTCTACTTCCAAACTCCTCCGTTCTGTTTCTCTCTCTCTCTCTCTATCTTCTCTCCTATTTGATTTTCTCTTTCCCCCTGTCTCTGTGGCAGAGAGAAGCTGAATAGTGGGAGTGTGTTGTCTCAATGCCAGGGCAGAAATAGACAGTAAATTACAGAGCCTTCTGAGAACACCCCACTGTGCTGCATGACCTCAAAATAACACAAACACACACACACACACACACACACACAGAGACACACACACACAAACACAACCCAGCTCCTATATTTCCCACTCAGCCTGTTGATGTGACACTCGCACACAAACTGTTGCGATGTGCCAACCAATAGTCCTCCTCTAAAGTTATGAAGCAGCGAGGGAAACTCTGAGTCTGATTCACAGCTGTTAATGCAATTAAAGCCTCCCCCCCTTTTCACCAAGACACACACACACACACACACACACACACACACACAACTATTTATATAGATATGTATTCATCCCCTTGCCAAGCCATAACCCTGTGGCTACTCTTAAGAAGGAGTATCTCCATTTCTCTAGCTAGATCACTGCTGTTTCCTTACATTTAAGTCCAGAGCTTTACAACTCACTCCAGGCCTCCTACGGGCCGCTCTCCAAGAGGAAGCCCTAATCTCTCCCCCAGTAACCCACAGAGTCTTTCCCTTTCAAGCTGATCTCCTCTGCATCAAGGCTTTGAAATCATCAATTACACCTTCTCTTGGAGCTCAACAAGTCTCGGCATATCTAAAAGCCTGCTGAAAAAAGACAAGACATACAAATGCGGGTCAACAGCGATAAACCGCGGCGGCGAGGAATAAAAGTGCAGTTGTGAATAAAAATACTCACCTTGAGCGAGTCAAAACAGGCGATGACTCTTCCGTTTTCCACTTGACAGCTCTTGGCAGGGTGCGCGAACTTGCACTCGCTGTCCGGCCGCGAACACGTTCCTCTCTGGAATTCCCGGCAAACCTCCAGCGTCAGCCATTTTGTGTCCCGGATCGGTGTCACGTTCACCGCCATGTTGAACCAGGCAGGAGCGGCCGACTGAGGGCAATAGATATCCAGCGAATACGATGGTGTGTTTCCAATGGCACTGGGGAAAAAAATGAGAGCGAGGAAGAAAATGACATGGGGGGTGGCGGGGTGGAAAGCCGGCCTTGAGAAGTTTTGTCTCCAAGGTGTTTTTTTTTTTTTTGTTTTTTTTTTCTGAGCCTGTGAGGACGGGTGCTTGCCTACCACCTGCGGCCCATCCTAAGAGTCTGTTTGTGGCTCTAATAAGAATCCCTCACGGCCTGTCACCCAAGGCCCGGGCTGGTGACAGCCACAGAGGTTCGCTTTGTAATGGCTGGGTCAACCTCTCACACACACACACACACACACACACACACACACACACACGCACGCACACGCACTCACTCTATCTCCTCTCTCCTCAGCTGAACTGTCAGATGAGACAAATGTCAAAACACATTATCGATCGGGTTGGCCCATGATGAAGGGATTCGGGGGCCGGGGGGGAAGAAAGGAGGAAGGAAGAGAGGGGTAAAAAAAAAAAAAGGAGGAGGAGGAGATGGAGGAGGAGGGTGACGGCAAAACGGGACTCAATCTCTCTCCCGCCCACAGAAAGCGATAAAAGCTGTCTGTCTTCAGTATCAGGCGGCGTCTAGAAAAAAAAAGAGGGGGGAGTGGTTGGCTTCCAGAGGGGGAGGGCTGGGTGGCATGGGATGGAGAGAAGAGGTTTGGCTGGCAGTCAGGGGCAGGGAGACGGAGGAGGAGGAGGAGGAGGAGGAGGAGGAGGAGGAGGAGGAGGAGGTGTCAGCGGTGTGAAGACAGGCTCGGTGGACGGGGCTTGGCAGTCCTGGCAGTCCTAGGGCTCCCGGTGTGGCTGGCACCTCCAGCAGACATGGACAGGCACAGAGGCAGGAGGCTGCTTCAGCGGAGCCAGACAGCCACGGGGGTCAGCGGAGGAAGGCACTTCTCTCTGAGGAGGAGGAGGAGGAGGGAAGAGTGTCAGTGGAGCAGAGTACGAACGACACACGTGCACACAAACACACACACTTTAATACACTCGCACGCACACACTCGCTCGTGCAGATTGGTACACACACACACACACACAGCTTCATTCATACATGTTTCCCATTCACACCCTCTCTCCCACAGTGGCCCTCACAGAGACTGCCAAGCTCTCAACTGGAAAATCAAATCAAGCACCATATCGCTAACAGTAAAGCTCACGCAGCCAGGCATAGAGGATGTGTTTAAAGCGGAGACAGTGAAGACGAGAGAGGGTGGAAAAAAAAAGGGGTGTGTGTGTGTGTGTGTGTGTGTGTGTGTGTGTTTGGTGTGGCACTTGCAGCTACTCCCAACGCCTCTCCAGGAGAGAGAGAGTGACCTGGGAAACAACCAGTCAGCTGGCGAAGATAGGTTGCAGCACTATTCTGGGCACGTGGCCAGGTGAGAAGAGAGAGAGAGAGAGAGAGAGCGAGAGCGAGAGCGAGAGAGAGAGAGAGAGAGAGAGAGATAAGGACTAGATGAGGTCACTATCACAGAGAGAGAGAGAGAGAAAACATGACACTTCAATACAAACTGTAGGAGCCGCATTTAAGTTTATTTCCCTCATATTGTTGAATCCACTCAACCAAACACTTTCTGACCCCCGTGATCATATCCGGACATTAAACATTCAAAAATACTCCCACAGTTACAACATTTATAGTAAGCGTCCTCGAATCTACATCCCACATGCGGCTACATCATGGAACAAGGGGAAAAAAGGGGGAACGTGAGAAGAGACAGAAGGAAAGAAGATGGTAAAAATACTGTTGTTCAAACATTGATTGTTTATGTGTCACATTCTCTTCTCCTATTTGGGCCAGTCACATCTGTGGTGAACTACTTTTTCAGCCCAAAGCTGGTATTTTGGGAAGTGTGTGTGTGTGTGTGTGTGTGTGTGTGTGTGTGTGTGTGTGTGTGTGTGTGTGTGTGTGTGCGTATGTGTGTGTGTGCGTACTGGAGCAAGGGGCCTGGGTAGCCGCTATATGTCTGGCAGGCAGATCAGGGTATTGGAGAGAGAATACAGAGAGAGCCACCATTACCACTGCATTAAATATGGAGCGGCAAAATTAGTCTTCTTCTCCATTTGCCAGCTCAATTTTTGACCTCCCTTCTCTCTCTCTCTCTCTCTCTCTCTCTCTCTCCTCCCCCTCTCTCTCTCTCTCTATTGTACTGTTGAAAACTGCTCTTGAAGGAAGGCCTCGCAATTCTGCTTTCCAATTTTCCTCGACTCAAGAGGGCAAAGAAAAGAGTCAGATTTTTACAGAACATTGCTTTTGTTTTCTTTAAGACCAAGGATGCACACTGTCACACACACACACACACACACACACACACACACACAGAGAGACACATATCCTTGTACTGTTAGCCGTATGAGGATCTTCCTTCGACTTAACTTCATTTCCTGACGCCTAAACCAAACTTATCACTACATGCCCTTAAATACCCTTAATTCTAAGCTTGATCCTAAACCCACACCCACACACACACCCACACACACACACACACACACACTGCAAAAATACCAGCTGCCCAAAATACTAGTTCACCACAGTTGTACCTTTGCCTGTCAGTCTAAGGAAAGGGTTCGGGGGAGCAGAGAGAAGACCCACTGAACACCCGGAGCCCATCAGTTAGGGAGATGAAGTTCGACAGGGCTCCACCTCCATGTAGCTCCGGCCCCGCCACAGCAACGCGTAAAGAGGTCTCTCTCTCACGCCAAAAGCTTGAACTAAATTCCTATCTGACTTCCACAACGCATTCATCACTCCGGACCCGGAGACAAAAAAACTGAGCGGGGCTCGTTAGACGGGGCGAGCGACAAAACAGGGGGACTGCAACGGCGAGGTGAGAATGTGAGAAATGACTGTGGCTTTGAGGAAATATATAAATAACGGAGTCATCAATAAGCATCTTAGCATGTGTGAATAATGCATGTGGCCATTTCCCGTAGCCAGAGGCAGGAGATATTATTAAACCATCAGATCAGCTAGCCGGGGTAATGACGGTGGGTCGGAGAGGGGAGCGAGGTGGGAGAGAGCTGGGGATATTAGGCAACCCCACCCAACACACACACACACACACACACACGTATCAATAAAGACACACACACACACACACACACACATTTCATTGAATGTACACGACGTCCGATAAAATCTTGGCTCAACATTTCTGCCCGCTGACCGGCGTCTCCGAGTTGTTGACGTTCAGGCACGGGGTGCAACGCCGACGGTGTCACCGGGGGGGGGGGTGGGAGGGTGGGGGTGGGGGGGGTTCGCGTATCTCCCTCGTTCAGAGAAAGCCATCTGATCCCGCGCTAATCTGCCGGCTAAAACGGTGCCAGTCCCTTTGGCCAAACTCTGGATAATGTTATAACCTATGAAAACTCTCCAGGAAGAACACACAGACTTAACCCAGTGTGACGCCGCTGTCGCCGAGTTGCTCTTCGTGTGCTCAAGATGATACTCACATACACGGACGAACTTGCGGAGTTGACAGTGGAAACCAGCTTCCATTCATCATTAATAATAACTATGACATAATAATATGGTTCATGTGCTTCTTTATGCCTTGATTTGATCGATGTACATGTGCATCTTGATGTTAATGTGCCATGTTCAGGGCAGGACACGTGGAAATGTGGTGGTGGGTTTTTTTTTTGTTTTTTTTTATTATAAGGCCCCTGCCTCAGTTAACACAAGCCACACTCAGCTCTACATCTGAGAGCAATACAGAAAGAGAGAGAGAGAGAGAGAGAATGAGGAAAAAATGGAGTGAGCAGGAGGCTGGAGCCATTTATTCACCTTGAATGACTTCCAGAGCGAGGGAAAATGAGGGAAGGCGAAAGAGAGAGAGAGAGAGAGGGGAAGAAAGCAAATTTGTCCGCGCTAGGTTCTCTATGGACGACCGACCTTTGAAACTCAAATAGAACAGAGAGAGAGAGAGAGAGAGAGAGACACCGAGAGTAACTGTCAACCACTTGTTGGGAAGTCAGACAAAACACAACATTACCAAAACAGAGCGTTCAGAACGAACGGCCGTTACCCAACCAGACAAACTCTGATCTGCTAATCCAAAAGTGTTTTTGGTTCTGCTGTCCAACAATCATAGGCCCGTGTTTGTTTAGGCTGCAAGTTGACTTTTCAGACATTCCTCAACTGTTTCAGATGCCAGTAGGGACGGACTCGGCGTCGCAAACTCTACATACGTGCGCTTGATTATTATAGGTGTGAAATTGAGATGAAATGGTGTCATGCAGCACGGTGATGCAATAGGTCAGAGGCCAGTGGTGTAGATGGTGCACCAGCTGAAAAGCAAAAGAGAGAGAGAAGGAGAGAGAGAGAGAGAGAGAGAGAAGGAGGGAGGAGAAAGTCAGTAATGCGAGAGGTTAAAGGGCGCTGACTGCAGCAGCAAAGCGCAGATGCTGGAGGCTTCGTATTACACTGCATCGCCGGCTGGCCAGGATATCATCTATATACGATCTGAGTTGCCCTTTATACTGATGAGGAGCATCAGGAAGGGGGGGGGGGGGGGCAGGTGGTGGGGGGGGGAGGCGGGTGACGGACAGGGCTGAGTAAATGAGACCAGAGGTGGTGACAGGGGAGGGAAAGAGGCTAGAGGAAGAGGGATGGGAAGCGAACAGGGGCAATTAGTAAAAATTTGCGAGATCCTGGTGGGATGGGTGTCGAGCTGGGGGGAGGCCGAGGGTGAGGACGGCGAGGTATGACGGGGGAGACGGAGGGAAAAGGAGGTGTAATCAGAGGGGGAGTAGCAGAGAGGACGGGAGAGAGGAGGAGGAGGAGATTGTTGTTCCGTTTTGAAGCTCTGCTGGCGATTCCATTTGGACGCTTCTCATCTCTCTTCATTCACCTTCCACTGATCCCCCACTCCTTTTCTTTTCTTTTTCTACGTCTATTCTCTCTTCTCCCCCCTTTTTTTTTCTCCTCTCCCCAAATCTTTTTTCTTTTCTTAGAATCTCCTCTCCTTCTGGTGAGTTGCAGTCCGAGTATCATGTGACATAAACAAGTTTGTGAATGTGGCTCGTCTTTTAATAGTAGCTGTCCTCATTTTATTCTTCCACCATCTCAGCCCCCTCCATCTCTCCTTCCCTTTCCCCCCACTCGTTCCTTGTTCACACAACACCTTATGCTGCAGTACCACAGTAATGTGCTGCAAGGTCATCATCACCACGGCAACTAGAGACTACTTGTTCAAAGCAAGGACGACTTGGTTAATGGTGTCAGGTCCAGCCTGATGTCATAGCAGCTTGCAGGAAATCACATGAAAGGCAGTGCACCAAGTTTTCATACACCCTCTCTGAAAATGTGAACAGCATTAGACCATCAGGCTGGAGTGGTTAGCTGAGGTGGCTAGCGACAGTAGTTAGGACACCAGATATTTTAAGTTAAAGCTTCATGTCAGGTGAGATGCAGTTCAACAATCAAAGATAAAACAATTAGAAAAGTTATTTTCTGTGGGGGAAAAAAAGTTTAACTACGACCCAAATCTTAAACTTAAGTTAGAGATATGTGATACCTTACCCAAACTAAAGTAACTTTTTTCAATTTCTCCAACCTCATTGGGAACCTTGAGCTCACTTTTTGTTCTTGCCTAATCTAAGATGTACTATTAGAAAAGAATAGAGGAGTTAAAAAGTCTTAGAGTCTAGAAATGGATCCAACTAGCAGAATCATCACATCAGCGTCTCTGGATTATTAGGCCTATTTGATTTGTTATCAGGTCACGTGAAAGTGGACGATGGGCGCTGGACGAGGGTCTGGTTTCACCTCTGCAAGTGGAGTGACATCAGGATATTGTATTGGGTTTCATAAATCCACCTCTATACGTAACGGAGACGCGGCGTAAACGTCTTTATTTCCCATATACGAACCGCTTAGCTTACTGAGCGATCGGCATCTGCGGAGCGCTAATGAGCTCCGATGCCTCGCTGGAGGGGACAACCGCGCTGTATTTATGGGGCTCACACATGAACCCTCTCAGAAGATCGCTCGCTTCCCACCCTTTTCAAGCATCGGCGCTTCGGAGGTTCAGATCAATAACCCTTCTCGGTGAGTATTTAGGCCCGTTGGTCATCGTGAAGTGGTCCTCTATTAAGGTGACGATCCCACAGATTGTACAGTCAGGGTAATATTAGACTTTGTTTCATTCTGTATCTTG
>JAXDDW010000107.1:315000-465000 GCA_034670385.1 Hoplostethus mediterraneus
GACAAGTGAATATTCAAAAGATTCTTGTTTGATCTGCATTATTGCTTCTTTGCATTTCATTCCCCGAGCAGCAGAGCTCTTTCTATAGTCCCTTACCGTGTTCATAAATAGTCCTCGTAATACACAGTCAAAAGGTGAGAGATAATCCACTAAACAGCTGTATTATAGATAGATAGATAGATAGATAGATAGATAGATAGATAGATAGATAGATAGATAGATAGATAGATAGATAGATAGATAGATAGATAGATAGATAGATAGATAGATAGATAGATAGATAGATAGATAGATAGATAAATAGATAGAGAGATAGATAGAGAGATAAATAGATAGATAGATAGATGGATGGATGGATGGATGGATGGATGGATAGATAGATAGATAATTACAGCAGCATAATAGTGTCATAATAGTGTACAAAATACAAAGGCAAGGTACAACATACAAAAAAACAAAGGCCTAAAAAACGAAATACTAAAAAAACGACTTATAAATAGGCAGAGTGAATGAATGGATGGTAGATGTATGTATCTGATTATTAAGTATCTGATAATATAACTTAATTTGTGAGGATTTTTTTCAGGGATTCATATGTATGATTGATGATATTTACTGTTAGTCAAACTTACCTTGCTTCCCCACCATGTTGTCTGTGGGCTTTGCTGGGTCTCCACATGAGCAAGTAGCAACATGAGTGCATGATGGTGTCTCAGGGTGGAACCTAACTTTCCCAGGCTAAAACAGTTTAAGAGTCTCTGTCCGAAGCTGTTGCAATCACGCTTGCCAGCCTGTATGTGTCTCTGGTGCAATAGATACGATCACCAGTCTGTGACCGTTAAACCACAAAATGACCAGTAATGCTTTTTACAACCAAGCAACTTGCACTGCTGTCACTTGGCACAACATACAGATACCTCAGCAGGCTTCAAATATAGGCTTAGTTTTTTGAAGACTGTGCAGCGTTGTCTGTCAGTCTGCTATAGTTGAAAGAAATGAGTCAAATCCCAAAATGTCACCCCTATTCTGACAAAATGATTGTTGGCATGAAGTAAAACTCACTATGGGTCAGCATGTAAGTTGATTAGAGTTTTAAAATTAGTATGTAATTAGAGTCATTTGCTTGAATTTTTAAATACCATAATTAGTTGCACTTTTGCTAGATATAGGTATATTATATATATTATTACGCAACATCATGTAACATTTTTCCTAACTGGATATTGTTTTGTTTTTTGTTACGGAGCTTTTAAAATTATACTTTTGTATTGTCCAGTTCTTGTACTGTATTGCATCCATTGTAAATGGATGCTGTGAGGAAAACAAAGTGAATGCTGCAATTTCATGACAGCAATAATAATTTCCTAAAAGTTACACTGAGCACACCAACAGCCCCCTGGTCTATTTAACTCCATGAAAAAACCTTTACAACACATTCAAATTATTTATGGTTACTTCTGTAAACTGGGAGAGGCAAAACCTGTACAAAGGACAAATGGAGCCACAGACTCAAACTACCACATATATCCCACATGCAAAACAATAGATCAGCTGTTACAAATCTCTTTTCCAAACGATATCCCTGGTTCTGAAAAATCCCAAACTCAAACATTTCCATGCAAGAAATATGGCAGCAATCACGAGCAACAGGCAGGGAAGTTGCCGGCATCATAACATGTCAAATATTAATGACACCCTGTCGTCTGTATAAAGGAGCTCTCCTCTCTCCTTCTCTCAGAGAGTAACAGACAGAAAAACAGAGGCGTAGAGCATCGCGTATACCCACTAGCCATCCAGACAGACGGAGAAATGCTGCCTTACCTGCCTGCTTGTCTGTGTCTCTCTTGTACTCGGTCTGGGTGTATAAGTGTGTGTGTGCTCACACACAATCCCTCCGAATAGGAACTGATGAATCTGCACGACTTCAGCCCTGCACCGTGCAGTGCATTATGGGGTTTCAGTCTCTCTCTCTTTCTCTCTCTCTCTCTCTCTCTCTCTTGCTCTGTCTCTCTCTCCCTTTCTCTCTCTGTTGGCACAGTGTTAGAGGGGGATGTCCTCACCTCCTGTCTGGAGAGAGGAGGGTGAACACACGCACACAGGCACGCACACACACCCACACACACACACACACACACACACACATACACACACACAAACACACACACAATGCAGAAGAAGCCTTGTGATGACGACCGCCGCGGTTCGGGTTGCCGTAGCAACAGCCTCCCTCTATCCCTCCACCTCTCCCTCCTCTCACTCGTCAGGCTCTCTCGGCGCATTGTGTTTAAACAGTGAAATAGAGTGGAACAAAAAACATTTTACCAACTAAATTCACTTCACTTCCCTCTACTTTTCCAATTTAATGTTCACCTTGAGCCTGAACTAACGGGCAACACAGGAATAGGGAGAGACTCCTCCTGTCGTCACGTGAGCTGTAACTGTTGCTTCTGCTTTCAGAGATAAAGAAATTGAGGTGTGTGGTGAGAGGAAGCGCAGGAGACAGAGAGAGAGAGAGAGAGAGAGAGGGGAGGGAGAGAGAGAGAGAGAGAGAGTGTTTGTGTGCATTTGTACATGTGTTTGTGTGTATTCATATGCATGTGTGTGTGTGTGTGTGTGTGTGTGTGTGTGTGTGTGTGTACGCTTGTGGGTTGATGTGGTGGCCCATGCTGGTTCCTGGAAGCAGACTATAGTTCCTCTCTGTGGTTTCTTCCCTGCTCTCCACTGCGACTGCCAGCACATTGAGGCCTGCAGCCCTTCGATAGCACCCGTTTCAGTCACTTTAACCAACAAGAGAACTACAGACAGACTGACCGACCGACTAAACGGCTCGCAGACATGCATGCAGACAGACAGACAGACAGACAGACAGACAGAGAAGACCGCAGACTGTACCCTCTGCCCTAGTTATTTCAGTTTTCATAGACATTCACTTTGCTTGAAGTTGCTGCTGGTCTTATTTAGTGGGGTGATACAGAACGACAATAAAGAGCCCACTGAGTTATCGAGAGAAAGAGATAGGATATGTGAATGAGAGAGAATGAGGGTGAGGGAAAAAAAATTAAAGTCCTCTCCGGCGTCTCCCATGGCGACAGAGTGGGTGGAAGGCCATGGCTCTCTTTCAGGCCCCGTAAATCAGCAGCCCACAGCTGAGACCTGCTGTGCCACTGTGCAGCCATCCCACTGGCCATCCCTCCCGCTATCAATCAGTCCATCTCTTCTAGCCTCCCTCACCTCTCCCAGCTGTCATCCCTCTCCCTCTCCCTCGATCTTCCATTCCCTTATCTTCCTCCCCCAATCCTTCCATCTTACCCTCCAAGGATCATCACTGTCCCAGGTCAATAAAACATATTGCATCGAGAATGTCGCAACGTGTCGTGTAAGCGCCGACCGCCACAGAGAGGAAGAATCTGGCTAATCTGCTAAGCAAAACAAACTACATCTCCCACAGTCCCGTTCTCTGTCTTTCCAGTAGCCATGGGAACCGGTGCAGGGCAGGGCTAATGGGCATTGATTGCTGGGGCTCCTGTTGGGATAATTTAATCAGTGATCCTGGCGAAAGGAAGGGGAAGCGGTAGGGTAGGGTACAGAGAAGGCGGGAAGCAACAGGTAGTAACATGTTTGCATGAATGTGCAAGGATGTGTGCTTGTCCATTACCTGTCCCTCTACTTCCATCTTTAGGTCTGAGGAGAATACCACTAATGTAAAGGTGCTCTTCCAGATGTTCGGTGCTCAGTGTGGTGAAAACAGCATTTGAAGGGGACTTTTCAATGGAGTTTTTTTGCCTGTGGAACAAGCGCCTATCACCACACACTCATGCGCTCCATGTAATGAAGGGTCCTTGAGTTCAAGGGACACTGAGTAACCTGCTCACATTAGAGAGCCGGGGTGATTAGTCTGCTCTTATGGACTAATGGCAACAGCAGGTGTCCACAGGCTCTGTGCGCCACATCTATTCATTAGAGACATTAACACGAACCACTTGCATGCACAGGCACACACACACAGAGAGAGAGAGAGCACACTGTTCATTGAAACGATTCATTAACAACATCGCAGCTCCCCTTAAGCGCAATGACCATTGATTAGGCCTGGGCATGATGAGGGTGGTGGAACTGCTCCTGTAATTATTACTACCCTAGACTTACATTCAATTGGGTTTGCCTTAAAGACACATATGCTGCAGCCCTTGAGTTTCTTACAAATAGAGCCATTACAGTCGCATTGTATTGTGTGCTGGCTGTACCTCTGAGAGGATTTTTTTTTTTAATTTAAATTGTATTCCCTTCTCAGCCATCAGAGGGAACAAAGAAAGGTGTGGCCAGGTTTAAGTTGTGTATTACAATATGTATTCAGATTCAAGGGTAAGATAAATTAAATCAGCTGCAGTGGAGGGTCATTGCAGGGTAGACTTTTTGGATGGCTATTTGCTAGTACTCATGGTTGGTTGGATAGAGAAAAAACTTCATTAGCTATTATTAGAATCCACATGACTGTAGGTGTTGGAAGCATGGTTTTCAGGGTACATCAGCATATCACATGCAAGTGAAAGGAAAGAACAGAATAAATATTCTGTGGCAGCAGATAACAGTGGCTGCCTGTTAGTACACTTATGTGGAGCTAGGCAGCCTAAAAAGTCTAAAAGGTGATATTGAAATACTGTCTACTATCGCTTTTATCGCTTAAGGCATCAGTTTGTTGATGCAAGCACAATACCACATCACAAATAGTTTGCACTGAGCATCTATTGCATCTCAAACCACCAACTAAAGAGGGAGATTCTCTGTGTGATCTGTAAACACCAGTATTACAGTATTACAGGTTTGAGTTCCAGTTGGAAGTGCCAGGTTGAGTAGGCTTTTTAAATCTGACAGCTAAATAATATTTACCCATTTATTTTTAAACACATCTCTCTTCTTCCCAACCTCAAGAGATGAAGGCGGGGGAGGGTGAGGGGTTAGGGGTATGTCTGTCTCCGTTATAATCAGTCTGTTCCCGCAGAGAGAGACAGGATGGGTTCTCATCAGATGCCCAAATTCTTTTTAATAATCCCTCACATGCAGACAGCCTCCTGAGTATCATTCCAACAACATACATGTCATTGAGACAGTTTGTGAGTACTATTGGTAAAGTCAATCCGCTCAATACGACCAACAACCTGCCACAGCAACGAGAACAAGTAATAGCAATCGTGTGGGCACGTGAATATGTTCTGTATGACCACATATGTTATGAATTCTTCCTTTCTTTCTTTCTCTTTATTTTTGTAGATGTACAGAATTTAAAAAGAAGTACACTATAAAGTGAATTCACAATTTTATCTTTTTATTCCCAAGCTTTCTTCTGAACAAGGTTACATCACATCTATGCTCTTCATCCCTTGCTCGTGACTACCATAAAAAAAACATTTTTTTTTAACATATTTGGTTGGAGACATATATTTTAACATATTTGGAAATGTATATTTGAAATTGTAAAATGAAAAATCACAACTCTGGAATGTTAACAGCCATAAAGAGAGACCCGTCCAAACACGAGTCAGCTCCCTGCCGATACCCAGATGTCCCGTGTGTATATACAGTAAAAGACTAAACAGAACAGCAAAATGTTGTCATCACCTTTGAATTAAAAATGGTGTGGTGCAGCGGTACAGGTTGACAAACACACAACACTGATGTAATAGGAAGTGCAACTTCTTTAATGGCCAGGCAGTTCGTGGAAGTGCACAGCAATAGTTCTCTCAGCACTTTGGCAACTCACAGTTTGGACATGCTGATCCACAAATAGTAGGCCAACGACCCTCTACTAAAAAAAACACACACACGCAAAAAAAACCTGTAATGTGGAGCCTTACGTAAGCTGCAACACGTAGGATTTACCACTACAAACCACTGAAGGTCCAGTTAACAAATGAGTGACAAGCGAGGACTGCGAGATAAAAACACACATGATTCAGAGGTTCAGAAAGTAGTGGCGTAATCTAGGTGGGCTCTCACTTCCAACCGTGAAAGGACAAGGCTGACCACCACACAGCATTCCACTGCTGTGACTGCAATTCTAAAAGTCTAACATGTAGTAAAACAAATTATAAACCAAGAGAGAAAACTAACCATAGACCAGACACCGTATAACCCTTATTTGGTCACTTCAGTCCTGCCAACCTGATAAGAGCCTTCCCGCAGCTCTGAGGTTGACCACTGGCTCAGCACTGCCGGTCTGACTGCCGTCGTGCAGATGAACGCTATATACTCCAGTATTGGAACAAATAACGTGAACAGTTCAAAGAAGACTCCTTGTTAACAGCATCCAGGCAGGATGGTGCAATAGTGCTGCAACCATGTGTGTTGTCTTAGGGGTGCAGGCAGCGGTACATAAAGCTGCGTGCTGCTACACCGGCTCATGTGTGGCTATAACATACATGTATGTATTGTAAGGTTCAGTCATTTACCAGACAATGCTGCCACAATAGCCTAGTCTTTTTTTATTTCAATGTTTATACTGTACGCTGCATGTGAGGCACATACCCGTTCAATTCAAAATTACTCAAGCACAGTTCGCTCTCAAACACCCAGGGGCCAGAGAGATGAGTGTGAAGATGCTAAGCCACTCTTTTGCATCGTGAATCCACCACAGGCCAGAGGCTGTATGTGGGAGGGATGTCTGATGGGTATAGGGTTACTTTGGGGTTTGCGCCGTATACCAGACTCCAGCCTAGAGGAGTGTCAGAACATTAACACTAAAAACCAATACGCACACACACACACACACACACACACACACACAGAGTATATTAAGTATACAGACATACATTTTAAACAGGGTGGGAGAGAACAAATCGCTGCAGATTGCCTTCGGTAACGTGCTCTTGGTGAATATTCAATCTCTCGACTCATCACAAACAGATAGGAGAAGATAGGGGTATACATGTGTCAGAAGGAGGGGGCAAGATATGGAAATAAAATAAAATATTGGAGAGTGTATTAGAGAAACAGAAGAGATGCTGAGACACAGAGATGGAAGGGCGAAAGACAACAAGACAAAGACAGAGCTGGATAACTTTAGGATAAGAGAATTGTATTGGTTTTAGAACAAAACTAGCAAACAAAACCATCAGAGAATGTTATGAAATATACTTGGCTAGTCATAGGGGACAATTGAAGACATACAGGTGTGACATTGTCCACACACACAGAGCTATATTATAAAGCTATGGATGGACTCGTGGATGAGAAGGATATATTGTGGAAATACACGGGAGTCATGAGGTACTCCCAGGATTCCTAAAATACTTGAGCCTAATCCTTCCGTTTCTACTGCTTCAGATATATGACTAGAAATATCAACCGTTAGTCTCGGCAGAGGGGGGCAAACTTCAAAAGATCACCCGCAGCACGCTACAGGCGATGTGAAATCTGGGCTTAGTGTTTGATTGGACAAACAAATCCCTGATGAAATATTACCGCCGATGGTGAACACGGGTCCTTAACACACACCATACGTATTCATAAGGTCGCGGTATTCAACGGATGATGATATTTCTTTCGTTTACCATAATTCTGAATGCCTCCCAGAATATACCCTTCTTTACCAGGTGGTTCTGGGTATAGGGAAGGCCTGGCAGGCTGAGTAGATCATGTTCATTATGCATCACACATATTCACCCTTCTGCCTGTCTTCCACACGTTCTTTTACAGTGGTGATGAATAGAGCCACCAACCAAACACCTTGGCCCTCTGAGGAGACGACGGCACTTTACCTTTCCTGTGAGGAAAAAATACGCTGACGTGCAGAAACTCTGTCCTGGCGCGGAGTTTAGGATATGACTCTTCTGATCGCTGGATGGTAGACAGTATTGTAGGTGAGGATGACTCTTATTTTTCCCCCCCTGTATTGAGCTCAACAATGTATCTGACATATACTGTGCGGTATGCCCACGTCTCTCTCCACAGAGCTGCTTTGAGCTTAGTAATCTCACTCACACTGTCCAGAACAAGAAGTGGTCAGCATGGTTAGAAATGTGATGAATGCCTGATACTGTTTGTGTGCCAGTCGCAATACGTTGCTCTCTACAATAGGGGTTATTTAAAATGTCGCATTCATTTATTTTTTCGATGTCACACAATAGTTTCATATGTTATTCTGACATGCGAGAGGCCAAATAGATCGCCCCTGCATTTGTGTCTCAAATTTAAACTTTGCCATTCCTGAAAAAGGGTGATCATGACATCTATCTGTCCTTTAGCTAAAAATAAGCCGGTGAGTCTGAGGGGTGCTGGCCAGCCTAATAGACTAATTAACTCAATTCCCAGGAGCCCTGCAACAGCCAAATGAAATAAAAAAACACTCACACAACACTCTGCATTAGTGCCGATGACTTAGTATTTTACAGTTTGTATGAACATCCCTTTTTTATCTCTCTCTCTCTCTCACACACACACACACACACACACATTCACATCTCTCTCACACACCTACATCCCGACGCAGTGATTTTTCACGTTTCATGCCCCTTTCCCCTTTCCTTTTGAGACAGTAATCCCCAGCTGCAGCACTAATAGCATTAGCAGAGCATATCCAATCCCCTTAGCACCCCGCCAGGGAGCACAGAGCCCAGACCTGCACTAAGACAGACACTCGGGGGAACTACACTACCCACACTGCCTCAGGGCATGCATGCATGTTACCCAGCTCATTAATGACAGTGAAACTAAGAGAAATATGAAAGAAAGAGGATAGCGGCATAGAATAATGGCATGCTTATTATTCTGATTCGAGTGTTATTAGGAATCAGAATTGAAAAATGGACAGATACAATCATAGCAGGATGCTTTTAGGCATTATGAAAGGAGAAAGACAGAGAATGAAAGGAGGGTGTAAAGGTTACCCTGCAAAGAAGGTAAGCCCGAAGCACCGTTGACCTGTTTTATCAGTCAGCAGTGTGTGTGAGAGAAAAAGACAGAATATGAAAGAACATGAAAATCTTTACAGAATATAAAGCATGTCCATATCTGATTAGTAAATAATACTACGATGTCAGTGTAATGCTTCAGATTGGAAGTGCCTGTGCAAAGCATAAACCCAATATACTGCTGAACTGTCATATCAGAAAGTGTGTGTGTGCGTGTGTGTGCAGAGACGGGCAGAATTTCAATGTAAATGTATGTATTTAAATGTATTTATGTTTACATACATTTAATGTATGTAAATGTAAATGTATTTTCAATATGTAGGCCTGTTTAATTACTTTGGTGTATTTTGTAATTTCTACTTGTATCAAGAAACTTTTGGAAGCAGTATATGAAAATACTCGAATTACAGTATTTTTTTTATCACATTTCTATTTCTCTCTATTCTCTTAAAACCAAACAGGCAGTATCAAACCGAGATTTCATACACTTGGCTGTAATTCTGTCTGTAGCAGAGTGATGGATGGTTGTCTAAACACGTCACTGACTAGCTCAAGCTTTACAAGCCCCAACCTGAACGCCTTGTGGATGGTTTGTCACTGTCACTAGCTGGAGACACCATCTCGCTATAGTTCCTCATTGATAGGCTTCACTTAAGCTACATAACATAGACTCATTTGGTATGAATTGTTGAACTATTGACTCAGAGAAAGCCATTCTAGAAATGTTTGAACTGTAAATAGGAATCTTACCTCAGTCAAACTCCCCATATAAAAATTGGTTTTGGAAATTAAACAAAATTGTATTTTGAAAATACAAATTACATATATTTTGATTAATTACATTTTGAAACCATGAATTTCTAATTTATTTTGATATATTTGATTAAAAAAACAAAACATGATGCATTTTTGCCCATCTGTGTGTGTGTGTGTGTGTGTGGGCGTGTGAAAAAGCATGAAAACATGCACAGAATACAGAGTATATTCATATGCACTGGATCAGTAAACAATGTGAACCAATGTTAACATAATAGTTCAGATTGGAATTCACAACGACATCCTGATGTATTTGGATTTTGCTGCATTGTTGCTGAATTATTCATTTACACAGAGAGCAGAGGAGCGTTTGTTGTTTGTTTAAGCCAAAACAAATGTATGTGTGTGTGTGTGTGTGTGTGTGTGTGTGTGTGTGTGTGTGTGTGTGTGTGTGTGTGTGTGTGTGTGTGTGTATGTATGCACCATCCTTGTATTCTACAGACAGCTCTAAAACCACATTGTGGACAGAACATGTTATGAATGGATTTTGTTTTAGAGAAGACACGTGTGTGTGTGTAACAGAAGCTAAAGAGAAAGAGAAAGTGAGAGTGAGAGAGAGAGAGAGAGAGAGAGAGAGAGAGAGAGCACAAGAACATATGGGTATCTGTGAAGTCGTCTGAATGGCCCATTAGCCCTGCAGCGCAAACAAGCCCTTTTCACAACCTTCTAAGGCAGAGCAACACCGAGCCGACAAGCAGAGAACTTGTCTTCCGTCGCCCCTGTCTGCCGCTACCCAGCCTCCCGAGCAGCCGGCTTCCTGATGTGATCCCTGACAGAGCGGCTTCATCTCGTTAAACACCGTTCACACTGAGTCATTGACTTAAAGACAGGCTGCAGTCTGTGACGGCATCAGCACATAAGTAATCATCCTAATATTCAGAGCCTGTGTGTGTGTGTGTGTGTGTGTATGTGTGTGTGTGTGTGTGTGTGAGTAAGTGAGAGCGAGAGGAAGCTAGAAGGGGATGAAGGGAAAAACACAGAGCCAGTTGTGTGTCAGGCCTAGGAATGAGCTGTAACCTAATGAGTTTAGATGAAAGCTGACTGTCTGAACTAACTCAATTCTTTGCTCTGCTAGTCACAGTTCTTAGCTTAATGATGTTTGCTCCGGACTACTGATGCCACAGCCAATACTGGATTGCCTTTTTTTGGTCATATGTTTCCTGTGTGTGCGTCAACCGTCTGAGCCGCCAACTTGGCCCCAGCTACACACTGGATGACATCATCCACACTGTGCAGCAGACATCCATTTCAGAGATGTTTACACTTCTTGACCACCAGCATGCCTCTATCCCGGCTCATATAAACATAGAGTGTGGTTGACCATGTGCACACAGTGTGTATGCAGTGTTTGCACAGAAAAGATGAAGAAATACAACCAGAAGAGAACCAGAAGGTAAGGCAACAACCAGGGCGCGGGGGGTTAAACACAGAAGAGGAATGAAGCGACGGGACGGGAGGAGATGTTCTGGAGGTTCTTTGTAAAGGGTATCAGAGATTATGAGAGGCAAGGTGTAATGTGTATACAGGGGTGAAGAGGGGGCAGGATCCCTGCTCAGGAATGCTGTAAATCTGTTTGTAGAGTCAGCAGGCCAATGAAATAGCTTAAGCACCCAGTGCTGGAGCTCTGCCAAGGAGCAGCGACAGGAAAAAAGAGGAAAAAGAGAGAAAATGGGTTATTGGGAATAGAAGAAAACGATGGGACCCATAAAGAGAAATCTCAGATGTGCCGTCCATTGAGGAGGGTTTTACACTCTCAGTTAGAATGCGTCCTCGGGTAATGAAATCTGGGAAGAATTCTTTACAATTGGATTAAAGCACTTCTGCCCCGCTGCACCATTTCTACCATCTCCATCTCTACAGCAGCTTGCATCAGTCCTCTTTGTTTTCATGCTGCCTATCAGCAGCACATCTGTTTCACACATCACTGTGCTTCCTGAGCAGATTCTTATACTCATCTGAGCCAGGTGTGTCTCTCTTTCTGTGTGTGTGTGTGTGTGTGTGTGTGTGTGTGTGTGTGTGTGTGTGTGTGTGTGTGTGTGTGTGTGCATACGTGTCTCTCTACAGAGGCAAAGTTTGAGCACATATAAATGATAATAAAAATTCTTCCCCCTCCAGCAAATTCAAAGGCAGAGAAGAACAGAGGGAGTGAAACAACAATGAGGCCCAATAACACTCCCATAATAAGAAGGGGCCCAGCCAGGACTCAAAGATGCTATCCAGACCATCTAATAAAATGCACCATAATACACACCAATAAAACAAAAAGGTATCATATGCATTATTTCCCGTATTTCAAACTTTGTACCACAGACAGATAATGATCTGCACACCGATTTAGTTTAAAGGTTTAAGCTCTTAGATAGAGACATACAGGTTTCCACCTTAATCCTCCAGGCCTGAGGACATGAGGGCCGTTCACAGCCCAGGTACACGTGGAATAGAGGTCAGAGAAGCTATTGCAGGGGTCGTCGAGGAGGCGGGGTGTAACTGGGACGGTGGTAAGGTGGAGATATAAAGAGCTGCAAGGTGTGGAAAGAAAAAGGTTAACTCGATAACAGATGTGGAAAAGTGTTGTATGTGAAGGCGTGAGAGCAGGGTGGGTGGAGCTAAATAAATTGCACTGGATATGTGAGGCGATAGAAGTCAAACCATCTACATAGGAATATATGATATATATATATATGTATAGGGAAATATAAAAGCAGAAGTATTAAGATGGTGAGAGCTTTGAAAAGGCAAGACCTTTGTTGAATCACAAAGGGAATGAGGAGCTGCAGCAACGGGAGGGGACAGGATCTATGCAGGTTCATTTCAGATTTATCTCCATCTGAGCAAAAATCCAATTTAGATCCACCCCTCCTTGACCACATACCCATCCGGGCTCCCCTGCATGGCACAACATAATTCAAGGACAGTGACTCAGCCAGCCAATATGAGCTTAATCTAATCCGCAGTGCTGAACCCGAGCCGCCGTGAGACCGGTGGAGAGCCGCGATGTCACAGGGCAGGACCTCCGCCCCCTGCCTACCTGCTGTGAGAGACAATGACGGAAGGAGCAGGGGGAAGAGGAAATGAAAAGAGAAGTGGGAGAGACGGTTTCTCCTCCATTTTAACATTGACATTTTCTGTTCCTTTTGTCTGTGTGCAGCAGAGCACCAAGTTGAGACATTAGCATCATGTCACTCATAATTGCCACCTCGGGAAAAAAATGGAGGAAGGGGAAAAGAGAGGAATATATAGAATGGAAACACGGGATGACACCACAAATACACAAATACACAAATACACAGTATATTTGACCTCTCACAGTATTTATGTGACAGATAGGATAACCCTGCTTCAACCTACAGAAGAAACAACATTTAGACAGCATCTACAAGGCGCTCTGATCCTACAGTCTTCCATTCGCTGCACCCAACCGTACTCTCTAGTTCTTCTCTACTCTCTATTTCCTCTC
Organism: Hoplostethus mediterraneus; assembly: GCA_034670385.1. Taxonomy (NCBI): domain Eukaryota; kingdom Metazoa; phylum Chordata; class Actinopteri; order Trachichthyiformes; family Trachichthyidae; genus Hoplostethus; species Hoplostethus mediterraneus. The sequence goes on from JAXDDW010000107.1 coordinate 328,180, forward strand.
TTTATTTTCTTAAAACCAAGCAGACCGAGACAGATTCCTTTGGGTGTGCTGTTGACCCGTTCGACAATGGCTGGCGCAGAAGGCCCCGTCCTTCTGAGCCAACACACACAAACCAGGAAGTCCAAGTCGCCACAGAATGGAATGTCTTAATATAGAGAGATTCAGGATCTGGGCAGTCAAGGGTTATTTTTGTGGTTTGTTTTGTCCGTTTTGAGGTGAATCACAGCGATCGGCATCAAATCATCTTAATGTCCAATGATGTCCGAATGTCCTTTTCATCTGACCAAAGTTACAGCGAAATCCACCAAAATCATGCCACAGCCGAACGTATTGTTTTGCTCCGAGCGTCTGTTGCCAACTCTCTTATCTTTTGTGTAGAGACAAATTTCAGTGACATGGTGCTGTGAGGTTTTGCTAGTCCCCTGACACTGTGTGACACCAATTAGGAGGCTGTGGATGTGACAAGTCATTGGTCCAGACTGGTGTAACTGACAAAAAAAACCCTCCCTGGCTGTGCTTCTTTGTGCCTGATATCACAGTGTGAAGTAAGGGAGCAAAACAGAGGCAACTCAAGAGAATTAAGATGATGCGGGGGGGGGAGGAAGAATAACCCAAACAGAGGGGGGGGAAGGCAGAGAGAGAGAGAGGGGAGGGGGATAGAGGGGATGTTGAAGGGTTGATGTCAGTGTTGCAAAGGGAGGTTTTCTGTCGTCAGCCCACGCTCCACTGTCAGCTGATAGAGCTGCCAATTCAAGCTTCACCAAAAAAGGAGTGACAGGAAAGCTGATGTGTTGTGATTGAACGTGGAAGTCTAAGAGATGTAGAGGATACTTTACCCCTGCTGTTCAGGGCAATGCACAGTACTTCACAATCACCACCGAGGCTAACAAGAGGCTTACCCTGAACTTTCTCACCGTCCGTCTACCAAGGCAGCTAAACCCTTACAATGTGTGTTTTATAAAAATAACCTGTTTCGCTGCCCCCAGGTTCCCCAACAGCAGCAGAGTGATGTCACCGAGCCAAGACATAGAACAGGAGGGCCATTATTTGCTCTGCGGTGCGGTAATGTTCACATCCGTAAAAGCTGGTGATGCGTAATGAAACATGAGGAGACTTTGGTGTGTGTGTGTGTGTGTGTGTGTGTGTGTGTGGGTGCACGCATGAAATAGCAAATCCTGCACAGAAAACGTATAACTGCCACCTGCTGAATGAACAATAGTAATTCACGTGAACTCACGCAACAGGCAAATCACACACAGATGTTGCCGGTAGGAGATCACCTCAGAGTGACACACAGCTGGGAATCTGATAGAGGAAACAAGTTTCATAGCTTGTGCAAAATCCACAGAGGCTCTTTCAAGCTACTGTTTCAGAAAACCAAACACTAATGCACTCTGCTCACATTTTTCACCGTGCACATCTGCTTTTACTGCATGCAATGAGGAATTGTGGATACACTTTGAGCCACGATGTCCTGCAGCTCCTCAGAAACCACTGCAAGGCAACATCAAAGCAGAGATTTTGCACCAGCTTCACACTACAATGTAAAACATCTCGATACAGCCACACCTTGACATGAGTTGTGGTAAACTGACCCTGAAATCTGTTTGCATCAGAGGTCGAGGTGAAACGTGGCAGGGTTTGATATTAGCCCCCTGCTGAGGCCACACTTTGCGCTCCGCGATGCGTCTACTGACTGGCGTAGCGATTAGCTGACGGTTAGCTGACCTCACCGTGGTTTTGAATTTATGCGTCCCAGTAGAGAGTGGAGGCAATCATATCAGTAACGCTGAGAAGGCCTGACACAGCATACACCACCGGCGTGTGTAAAACAAGCCTCGCGTTCTGCCTCCGGAGCCACCGAGCCCGAAAATGAAATATGTCCACAGCAGGAGGAAAGAATACATAGAAAAAGATATGTAGGAGGTTGTGTGTGTGTTGGGAGTTTTGACAATAACAGATGTTCACTTCTCCTTAGAATTACTTCCTTCATTGGGGTTGAGTTCAATTCCCTTTCTCTAACAACCAGGGGAAGAGGAAGGGGGAACTTCATTCAACATATCAAACAACATGGGTTTATTGTCTAACTAGCTATTTTAATAAAGTGGAACTGGAAATGGGCCAAACAGCCCTAGCTGAGTGTACATTTTCATAACAGTTGATCATGTTTCATTGAGAGAGCGTGATGAGGCACACTAGAAAGGGAACAACAGACTTTTTCGAATGCTGTTTGCATGACCAGTCCTAGCCGTGACCCCACCGAAGGGACTGGAGCAGGTGAAGTCCACCGTCTCTCTGGGCATGGCCGTCTGACTGCTGGTCACACAAAGCATGAATTATTGAAAGACTCTCAGACTCAGGCCTGATGTATGGCGATACGTTTCTATTTGACATGCTAAGGAAATACAGAGAAAGAGAGAATAAAGGATAGAGGTCATGTAAGAGAAGAGAGAGCAGAGGACGGGAGGTTAGAGGAGGGGGGGGGGGACTTTCTGGGAGCTCACAACTTAACACCTATGCAATATAAAAAGATACCATTGTCAGAACATCTCTCTCGCTTTTTCTCTCTCAACACCCCCCCTCACTCCATCCCCCTTCCAAACCACATCAGTTTTTGATCCAATTAACTAGCTGTTGAGTGAGAGCCATGTTGATAATTAGTACAGAGTTGTGGCGACGAGGCTGTAAGTGTGTCACCTTCTAGAACTGGGACAGTGTAAACTACAAGGCTAATGGGAACGCCCACTCAACACTCACAATGGGGCCAACACATTACACACCGCAGATACCACTTATATGTGTGACATTTGCAATCCACTCCAAATAAACCCATATACCATGTATGCCAAATGATTTATTTTTATGTTTATCAACAAAATCTTATTTATGTTTTATATCAGATCACTCAGTTCCCTGTGTGTGTATGTGTGTGTGTGTGTGTGTGTGTGTGTGTGTGTGTGTGTGTGTGTGTGTGTGTACATTTGGGACAAACTGCCATTGAGTAGTAGAAGAAGCAGTCCATCCGCTTTCCATTTCACACACAAAAAACGTGAACATGAACAGAAACATGAACACACGTGGACACATCATCACAAATCACGAGAACGCTGTGACGTACTGACTGGCTCGACTCCACCATCTACCAACAGCTATTTCTTCACAATCCATCTCAAGTTCTGTTATCCATCTGTCCTCCATCTCACTGTCCCTCCATCACTCCTACTCGATCTGTCTCATTTATTTCCAGCTCGTCCAACTGGCAACAGTCAGGACTTTCACTTTTTGCCACTTCCACTGTTGCTTTTCAGATTAATCCATCCATTCCATTCACATCCCCTTTCATTCTTCTGACTACAATTTCATTTTGTCTAACTTGGATGTTTTTTTTTTAACAAAGGCAGGGCACTGACAGCTTAAACCAGCTCCTGAGGTTAGGGCTCATACTGCCCTCTACTGAATTAAACTTGTATCACAGGAGGCCATGTCTCAGACCTAAAATAATGATGATATTTTGATAAAATGACCCTCCAGCACAGTTTCCTCTTTCAGTGGATTTCACTTAATTCATAAAATAAATGTCATTTGCTTGTCTAATAGTTGATGATAGCATGCACACAGCAGTGACATCTTAACATATCCCTGGGCACATCTGCACACACACACACACACACACACACACACAAGCACACAGGCATGCACATACAGGTGGTCGGGGAAACTGCTGCGTCTTGATACACATCTACTATTTATTGTATATACTGACTGACATTGACAGTAGTTAGTGGTGGCTTGTAAATTAACACACCACAAGCACACACACACACACACACAAACACACACACACACACACACACACACACACACACACACACACACACACACTCGATACCCCCTTGGCTGTAACTTAATCCCCATAAATGCCCCATAAATTTGAAATAGAGGATGAGGGGAAGGGGAGCAGACATGTATCACCCAATAACCATGGCTCCTCTGTAGGTATGGGAAGTCTTATAGATAGTCTTGATATGGAAACATAAATGCGTTAATATTCTTGAACAGTTTGCTCACTGTATAAAAATCCTGGAAATTATGGGAAAATATTGTTTTTGCATACTGATACAAATATAAGTATGCATCTTATGTAAGTGTAGACTGAAAGATATTGCATATAATGTGATATTTATTGATGTGAATTATAACCTTAAGTAGCAGAGTGATATGACCTGTTGGGTGGACACATTACCCAGCCACTTCAAATTCTTCAAACCCAGTTGAGAAATCAAAGTCTGGGAAAAATAATTTGGAAAATGTGTAGGAATACTTACTTCCTGCTGCATGTGCAGACATCGGACACACGATGGCAATATTTAACTTTGTGGACGGAGGAGAATGGAGGATGAGGATGGAGATCATGTGAAGATCCTATGGTCCTAAAGGAAAAATCCACCCTAAAATTTTCATTCAGTTTTTTTAGTTTAACAGGAGAAACATTTTCAACAATGTAAAACATTAACGCTAAATGCCACGTTTTGGTGTCAGCCATGCAGACTCAAAGAACTTTTTCTCTACTGTCAACAATAGTTAGCACTACTGCTAGCAATAGCAGTAGTGATAGAAAAAAATGAGCGCCACACAATATAAGTATTTGGACTAGCATTTGAGAAGACTATCTCCTATATATATACTATGTCTGTTAGCTTGCGAGCTGGTAAGTTCACGCTGCTATGTAACATTAGCTAGCTAGGTGACTGTAGACAAGGTTAATCTATTTTTGATTTGCGGAAATAATCAGTTTTCCGCTGATTTTTGGTGGCTTGGTTAACATTGTAACTACCTCTGAACACATCTAGTTGATTATCTGGGATATGCAGCTGCTTTAAGGTGGTGGGTGAGTGAGGGCTTCCTTACTGCCACTAGAGGGAGCTACTGGACTTGGGACAGATTTACACCTTGTGGGAGGCCCCCCCATCCCACAAGGGGGGTGTACTCCCGTGAATGGGGTTGTCTGCAGTGCTCTGCCACTAGAGAGCAATATCATGCTGTATAAAATGGCAATTAAATATGGTTTTGTAGTCAATGGTCAGTTGTCAATTTTAACGTATCTTTGTAATAAAAAGGTAGTATTTGCTTTTCTTCAAGATAAGGCTTTTTTTTATGTGCCATGCCCTATGCATGCACTTGTGTTGTGGTTTGTTTTTTTCTCTCCCTTTGTCCCTCAGGTCCCACACCATTGGTTCAGCAGTCCATTCTTTCACCGGTTCTACACCTTCTTTTGGACATATCTTTGTTCAGTGGGTTGTCTCTTTTGTGATTGGTCCCTTATCAGCTCCCCGAGCCCCTGCTGATTAACCGAAGCATCAGCAACGGCATGAACCAGTCCCTGGCATTCACCTCCTATATGTTCAGTTGTTACCTGTATGTATGTCAAGGGCATTTTGTTCATGCCATTCTGACCAGTATGCCATATGGTAGATTTAATTGTGTTCTGTCTTTGTTGTGTTCTCCTCTTTTGGGAGAAAGGATTAGATGAGTTGGGGTACCCTATACATTTGCCCACATAGTTAAACTGTGTTATATACACTAGTCTGAATCGGGTCAAAACAGGCCTCTCATGCTCATTTTTGTCCAGAGTCCTTGGCTCAACAGGGATGATTTAGAATATGATTTTTCTCCTAGTCTGGTCTGGACATATAAAACATCCTTTATAAATTGTACAAATCAGAGGAAACTGTTACAAAACGTGACCCTAGTCAGCATTAAATGCAGACTTCTGTCAGTGACCGCCGGCTGGGCTCCACTATCTCCAACCCATAACCCTACCAAAACACAAGAATGCTGAAAGGTATTACCACTGACCATGCAACAATGTAACTAAACAAACCCAAGTTAATCCCTGAGTTTCTAAAGGACATGCTGAGTCTATTCTCACCTCTCTTACTCTCACAAGCTAAACACACTCTTTTGCCCTCCGTCTCTCTGACACTGTGTCTCAGCAGTAGTTCATGTGCTTTCTAAAGGCAGACGAACATTATTATCTCTGTTGCCAAAACACACCAACATGATCAGGGTGTGCTGTGCAACAAGAGCTTGCTGTTTATAGTGAGGTGTCCTGTGGTTCATTGGTTTTCAATGACTGTGTAACCTGGTGGGGTGCCATGAGTGTGTTCAAATATAAAGGAAATAAATATCAAACAAAAGTATTATATATCATTAGAAACCATTTTGGCCAAAGTGCTTATACGTATTTGTATCTATAAATGCATATAAATGTTCAATTTGGACCTCATCCAGTATTACAGGACAAAGAAATAGATGACTGGGCCCCGCAAGAGATAGAGGAAAGAGAAGAACCTTGCAGGAAAAAGACCCAGAAAAAGGCTAAGCTCAAAAGTAGAGCCCGGTCAGCAGACACGGACACTCAACCATCAGATGACGACGAACGGACAGCTACAAGGTCCAAGGGAAGGAAGGAAGAAGCAAGATCCCTGTCTGCCTCACCCCCAAGTTGAGACTTCTGGGGAACTCATCAGCAGTAGAGGAACTAAAAAAAACCTCAATTATCTCTGTGACACTTGGAGTAGGGTGACCAGACGTCCCCGTTTTCGGTGGCCTGTCCCTGGCTGGAGCTGTCCGCGGAAATGTCTGTGGGTTAAAAACAGACCGCAAAGTGAAATAACATTTTACGTGGGCAAAGTGAAATAACATTTTACGTGGCAAGAAATACGAGGCAGCAGAGCCTACCGGTTGGTGCCCGATTTTTACAAAGTCGGCCTGCACCATAGTCTCACGGAAATGAGCCCAATCTCCCTGACTCCCGGAAAGGACTCCCTGGTGTGGCACGGTGGCGCAGTGCTTGCACTGCTGCCTCACAGCAAGAAGGTCCTGGGTTTGATTCCTGCCCAACCACGGTGCATGAGATCCAGTCTATACTGGGTCTATGCAACTATGTGAGTTCAAGTTCAAGAGTTTTATTTGTCACATACATATACATGCAGTGAAATGCAAAGTGGCAATGCTCACGGGAATGTGCAAAAGGGCATGGTTACAAAATATTTAACAGTAAAAGAAAAAACAGCACAATATTTACAGTGCGAAAGAAATATAAAAATACAATAATTACAGTAGAGCTATTTTATAAAGAAACACACAATATGTACAATAAGAGCACTTAATAAAATATAAAATATGAAGTGTAAAATATAAAATAAGAGGTAGATGGGGGAAATGTGTAAATGTAATGCGCTGTGAACTATGTGAATTCGTTAACCTAAGTGTGTGTGTGTGTGTGTGTGTGTGTGTGTGTGTGTAAGAGGGGCAGTGTGTAGGTCTAGGTGGGGACCCTGGTGAGGTCGGAGTTCACAGTCCTGATGGCATGAGGAAAGAAACTCCGTCTTAGTCTCTCTGTTTTAGCAGCATGACTACGGAGGCGCTTGCCTGACCGCAGCAGCTGAAACAGTCCGTTGTTGGGGTGGTGAGGATCCTTCATGATCCTGCAGGCTCTGGTTCTGCACCTCCTGGTGTACAAGTCCTGCAGGGTGGGGAGTGTAATTCCAATAGTACGTTCAGGCGAACGCACTACTCTCTGCAGAGCCTTCCTGTCCTGAGCGGAGCTGTTGCCGAACCAGGCAGTGATGCTCCCAGTCAGGATGCTCTCTACAGCCCCAGAGTAGAAGGACAGAAGGATCCTCCGGGAGACCTTGAATTTCCTCAGTTGCCTGAGGTGGTAAAGGCGCTGCCTCGCCTTCCTCACCAGAGTGTCCGTGTGTGAAGTCCATGTGAGATCCTCGGAGATGTGGACTCCCAAGTATTTATACCTGCGCACCCTCTCCACAGTAGTCCCATTAATTCCCAATGGTGAGTACGTCCTCTGTAGATGTTGTGCCCTCCTAAAGTCCACAATCAGCTCCTTAGTTTTGCTGACGTTCAGGAGGAGGCTGTTGTCCTGGCACCATAGTGTCGGAGATCAGGCCCACCACCACTGTGTCATCAGCAAACTTCACAATGGAGTTGGAGCTGTACCTGGCCACACAGTCATGTGTGTACAGGGAGTACAGTAGGGGGCTGAGGACACAACCCTGGGGGGATCCTGTGTTCAGGGTGAGGGGGTTGGATGTGTGTCTACCCACCCTGACCACCTGGGGTCTGGCGGTCAGGAAGTCCAGGATTCAGGCACACAGGGGGGGGGGGTTCAGTCCCAGCTCAATCAACTTTCCAGCCAGTCTGGAGGGGACTATGGTATTGAAGGCTGAACTATAATCAATGAACAGCAGTCTCACATAGCCCCCCCTCTGGCTGTCCAGATGAGAGAGTGTAGTGTGCAGTAACCATGTGAGTGACCATGTGTGTGGCTACCAAAAGCTGGCAAGACCCCTGTACAAAAAGCTCAAAAAAGAACCAGAGGAGGAAGACAGAACAGATCCTCTAGATAAAGACAAAAACACTGAGAAAGACCAGGAAGTGGTAAAGCCAACCAGCAAACCTGGGAAATGGACTTGGTCCACAACGGACCACATGCATCTGGTGGCTTTGCAAAAAGCCATCTCTGAGGCTGTCACCCTGGAGCCACGGAAGATGGACAGCCGCTTGGAGGTCACCATTCACTGCAAGCATGATGATGCAGTGGTAACGGTGAGGAATTAATCAGGTGGACTAGTGGCTCTGTGGAGCTATGTGCTCACTTCAGTGGAATGCAAGTACATGCACAAGGAAAAGAACTGGCAGTACTGGCTCGCTACTGGGGCACTTTACAAGAGCTGGCCCAGGGACAAGACCTCAGAGTAATCACCCAGAGCAGGGTACACAAGTACCTCAAAACGGAAACGGTGGAAAGCACTAAAGCCACGAACATCAGGTGGGCTAGATGGGAAGACATCTTAAACATCCCACGTCTGGAGATAGGACCGGCTGGTCCTACCACAACAGCCAAAGTAAGACAAAAACCTCCCGCCATACCAATCATGGAATGGGAGATGTATACAGACGGCTCTAAGAAGGGTCAAGACACGGCGGCTTATTGGGGATTCATCCTCAAAGAGGCCGGCAAGGAAGAACACAGACACCGCGGACGGGTCCCAGGAACAGCGCAAACCGGAGAAGTGACCCAGTTGAAAGAGCCATGCCATTACCATTTAATTCTCCCTACCTGGCTCGTATGGCCAGAAGAAGTGGGTTGGGAAGCTCAAACCAAGGAAGATGTTGAATTCTCAAAGATTCCTAATGCTTGCGCTAATCAAATCACACAGCCGCTATTAACCTAGATGCAACAATAATCATAAGAAACCTGCTATCTTATCCTCAGATGGAGGCCTGCTGTACTGCATGTCCACACCCTATGGACCTCTGAGACAGGGATCTGTTGCACCAAATGTTTTGACCAACACTGCCCTGTGCAAGAAGTGGGCATCAGGGGGATTCTCCGTCCGCCTGACGCCAAGATGATTCCTGCACCAGCGGCCAACACATTGATGATTTTGGGAGCAAAAGCCTATCCATGCTGGACCTCAGTCCAGGAAGGGGGACAAGGCTGGGTATATACACCACAAGGGGTGTATCCTGATGCGGTATACTGCCCCGTGCTATCCAAATCCTGGCAGGTTCCGCCCTGTGGGTCAATGGTAACAACGGTCCACCTTCCTGAAGGTGAGATACTCAAGTATGGTAAATAACCCATGGATGACCCATGGTTCCAACAAGAATTTTGGGACACCACTGTCGGAATACAAAGGGTGATGGGGACGCTTGACGGCCTAGGAACACCACGAGTCCGTGGAGGGGGTGTCGCTAGAACGGACGTCTCGGCTAATCTAACTCAAGGTGTAGCTGGGAAAACAGTCAACCCAGAACACGGGTTGGCTGCGGGATTAACAATGGAGAAAGGACGCCACCTAATGGTCTCACCAATGCCTGTCACCCCAGCAAAACATATGGGCACATCCAGCCCTACAGCCCAACAAACACATAGCACATAGTACATAGCACTCAAGCGACCAGCATCAGTACCTATAAGGCAAATAGCGCCCTTCGGCTGAGAAGTTCCAGGTCCAAGCAGGGAGCGCCCAGGCCCAAGTGGAATGACCCCTATGAAGATGGCTGGGACCTTTGCAGCGGCAGTGAAAAGAAGTGACCTCGAGAAAGCAGGAGGTTACTACCTGCTCGATCAATGGCCTGCACCAAAAAAGGGCAAGGCAAGGAACCTGAACCGAGAGAAGCACAGGGGGGGATTTCAACCCTCTTGAAAGTAATGCTTCAGGCAGAAAGGGTGGTAAAGCAGCAGGCCCAACAAGAAGAGGTTTCGAAGCAAGAATTCATCGAAGGTGATTACCAAATTAGGGCGAGGAACTATATTTGGTAACTTCCGCACACACTACAAATGGCGTCCCCCCCCCACGTCTTAGTGAGGTCTAGAAGCATGTAGTTTTCACCCAGCCAATCAGCGAAGATCACTCTACGTCACAGAACGCGGCATCGTGGCATTTGACCAATCAGCAGAGGCCTGGAACATATCAAACTTCCTGTTTTCTCTGAAGTCGGAAAAAGACAGTTTTGCTGCTCGGTTCACTTCCGTAATTACGGTGAAACATCAAAACTAACCAGGATAAGTTGACGAAACTCACACATTTTATGGTTGAATAGTTTTGCTAAGTGATGACATGTGTGGGTTAGGGTTAGGGTTAGCCTAATGCTGTCTCATGTGATGTGTATGTTGACAAGTGCCTGTTAAGTGCCTATGTTATGTTCTATGTTATGTTCTTCTTATGTTCTAATGTTCTAAAATACATGTTCCTTTCACCTTATATGTATTTTTATATGTATTTGGGTTAGGGTTAACCCTTGATTTTCTACATGAAAATGTAAAACTTTGACAAATGTCACAAAAGTAAAAAAAAGTCTAATGTCCTCCAATAACACTCTAGGGTTGAAATTTTGAATTTCAAAGTATTTCAATGAGTGCCCTATAAAGGGTTAAGCTTGAAGAAGAGGAGGATGAAGAGGAGGTTCAAAGACAGGGATGTTTAAATCAGAATAAGAGAAAAACGCCATAAACAGCTAAGCATTTATTTTGATATCATGTTATACCTAATCAAGAGTAGTAGGTATGTAATGAATATAAAATGTGTTTAAACATGTCATAATGAAAATGTAACAAATCATGATATAATGACAGATATGTAACAAATGTTTAAAGAATAATGATTGTATGGAGTGTGACAGGGCCTTTAAAGCCACCACCAAGTGGAAATTTACTGGCAAATGAGCTAATCATAAAGATAAAGGAAGGTATCATGATTGAGCTAAATAAAATCAGATAAACAATAAATGGTCAGGCAAAATAGAGAAGTGAAAGAGCTGGTCTAAGCTCGATCATCATGACTTCGGACATTTGGTACTTTCCAACGACCAAGAATAACCAGCAACTTGAAGATCAACACATCAAGAGAGGAAGTAATGTCGGAAGGACCAAACTAAGAAAAGACTAATACATATGTAACTAGAAATTATATCACTGTCAGTTGATTGGTAACGGATGATTTAATGTGTGATCTGTTGTAATATGATTGGTGAATGTCATGTAGGAGGGAAAGAAACAGTATAAAGAGAGGTAAAAAGATAAAATGTCAGGGAGTTGATCAAGGGAGTAGTTCGATGATACTCACTGGGCTTTTGAATCATCATTGAAGAGCACTGAAGATTTGATCAAGACTCTGAGGCTCTTATTGAGTGCCTTACAACGGATTTGGCTTCACTCCTTCCGGACCATTCTGGTTCGTATTGAGGATTAGGTTAGGTGAGAAAAACCTTATCTAGCTCTCTCCAAAATTATTATTTTGATTCTTTGTACTCATTGTCATTTTTAACTTGTTGATTGACTGCTGAGCTAAAGCCTAAATACCTACTTGGTGACACTTTATATTAAGGTCCTTGTAATAAGCGTTAGTTAATAGGTAATAAGGCCCTTATAAGATGCTTATTAACATGATTATGTGTTAATAAGACTTTATAAGTGTTAATAATAGTTAATTAATTATTAAAATTAATACAATTAATTATAAGTTAATAAAAGCCTTATGGGTTTCTTATAAATGTTTATAATTGCAAACAAGCAAGCAAGTCGAGTTCAAAACTGATATGCGACAAGAGGAAAAAAGTTGAAAAGAGGAAGCATTGTGAGACAGAGGATGACTCTTTTGGTAAGTTTAGAAAGTAACGCCATAGTAACAATAACATTAGTTAACCAAGTCCTGTCAAACATGCAGAACTACTAGCGATGCAAAGTTAGCCCTTTATTGTTGGCTATGCCGTGTCCCTGTATTTTGCCTGCTTGTCCATCTGATGTTATGAGGGGCCGTTAGGGACATTATTCAGAATTACCATGCATGTACGTTTCCTCTCATACACATATGAAACCAAACTCTTTCCCATACTATACTGAAAACCACACACACATACAAGTGAAATGTATTTACATACACAACTGGAACACTCTCACACAAACAACTGAAAAATGATACGCTCACATACACAACTGAAAAGCGTTCATGAAAACTACTGAAAAGCTTTCACACATACTAGTAAAGTGTGCTCATATACACAGTTGAAATGTATAGTATTGTGTAAACCTTTTACATAGACTACAAAAAAGCATTCACAGTTACTATTGAAAAAAATTATAATTTTGTATGAAAGCATTTCAGTATGTTCTATGAGAGGATTTCATAAAAATATATATTTTTTTTTTAAAGTTTAAAGTTTTGTTTTTTTTAAGGTAAACCTACCTCAGTTAAGTTACAATTGCACTATTGTACTTGTACATTGTTTTTTTTTCAAAGGCCTGTTTGAGGCTATGTTTTATAGAATGTTCTCTTTGTGGCCGCATGTGGCTGCCATTCATGTGAAAATGTTGGAAAGTAAAAATTTTTTTCTAAAGAGCTGTCTTAAAGTGTGTTTGTTCCTCTCCAAATTACTTGAACGAACAGTAGCCAGTAGCCAGTCAACTTACAGATTTTTTGTCAAAAAATAACCTACTTGATCCCTTCCAATCTGGCTTTAGATCCTTTCACTCGACCGAAAATGCACTCACGAGAGTGGTAAATGACCTTTTGTTAGCTATTGACTCCAACGCAACCTCAACACTATTGCTGCTTGACCTGAGTGCAGCCTTCGACACAATTGATCATACGATACTCTTGAACCGTCTTGAACATTATATTGGTATCCGGGGATCAGCCCTTTCTTGGTTTAGGTCTTATCTACTTGATAGATCACATCGCGTCTTTTACAACAACATGACCTCAGAGTTTTGCAATATGGACTTTGGTGTCCCACAAGGCTCTGTCCTAGGACCACTGCTATTCTCTATGCTATGCTACCACTTGGTGGCATCATTCGCAAATTTGGCATTAACTTCCATTGCTACGCCGATGACACCTAAATTTACATACCAGTCAAACCAACCAATGACACCCAATTCCAAAAACTAGAGGCCTGCCTATCAGAGGTCAAATATTGGATGTCCCTAAACTTCCTACTTCTTAATGGCAGCAAAACTGAGATGCTGATTGTAGGACCAGCTGGACATAGACACTTATTTGAGAATACTACTCTCAACTTTGATAGTTGTGTAATTTCCCAGAGCCCATACGTTAAAAATCTTGGGGTAAAATTCGACCCTACCCTCTCATTCGAGTTGCATATTAAGGAGACCACTAAAACAACATTTTATCATCTTCGTAATATTGCCAAAATTCGACCCATGCTAACAGAGGCAGACGCAGAAATTTTAGTACATGCCTTTGTATCATCCAGAATCGATTATTGCAATGTCCTTTTTTCGGGCTTACCTACTGGGTGCACTAAAAAACTACAACTGGTCCAGAATGCTGCTGCCAGAATCCTGACCAAAAACCTGACCGAAATTCGACCATATAACTCCCATTCTATCCTCGTTACACTGGCGACCAATTCAGGCCAGGTGTGACTTTAAGGTGCTTTTACTTAGATATAAATCATTACATGGGATGGCACCGTCCTATTTATCCGATTTGATTAAACCATATAAACCGCCACGTACCCTCAGATCTCAGGACACTGGCTACCTGTCTATCCCAGCAGTCAAAAAGAAAACTGCAGGTAACAGAGCCTTTTCTTACCGGGCTCCCTATCTCTGGAACAGTCTGCCTGCCAGTAAGGCTAGACCAGTTAGCTTATCCTAGCTCAGGGTCCTGCCGATAGATACTAGCATCCTGTCTACATGTCCTATTCTCCTGGTCTACCTGCTCCTGTCCACTGACGCTGGTTATGTTTGTCTGTATGAGTGAGAGTGTGTATGGGTGTGTGTGGGTGTGTCTCCTATCTGTTCCAGGCTGCAGCCCGGTAGAGTTGGCGTCTGCATGGTCCCGCCTCCTAGGACGATGCTGACTGAGCAGGCATTTGCGTTCTCCTTTCTGGGCAGTGTTGGCGCCTGCGTGGTCCCCTAGCCCTATGATGACGCTGACTGAGTTGCCGCTGCTGTGATGCCCCATCAGATCTGGATGTCCCACCAAAATAAACTTTCATATATTGTGTATACGCTGCTTGCCCAAACTCGGCATCTATTGCACGCCCAACCGTCCTGGTAGGGGGATCCCTCTCTAAGTAGCCCCTCCCAAGGTTTCTCCCAATTTTCCCAATAAGGTTTTGTGGGAGTTTTTCCTTGTCCTCTGTGAGGATCTAAGGCTGGGGGATGTCGTGTACTAATCATTTATTATTTTCACATGTTGGGCACTGTGAAGCCCTTAGAGACTGTAACGGTGATTAAGGGCTATACAAATAAATGTGATTTGATTTTGTTTTTGTGCTTCACTGCGAAAACATTGTTTTACGTGTAATTTTTTATTCTGTATGTATTTTTTATTTTATCAACCTTGACAAAATGTAGTGCTCATTCCAGATAGTTAACTGTTAATAAGTGCATAATAAAGGATTTATTAGCCTTAAAAAGGCATTGTTCAGACTTTAGATCCGGTACCTGCAAATAAAGCATACTTAGTTGTTATCAAGTGCACAGTTAACTGTTAATAAGTGCATAATAAAAGATTTATTAGCCTTAAAAAGGCATTGTTCACACTTTAGATCCAGTACCTGCAAATTAAGCATACTAAACTGTTAATAAGTGCATAGTTAACTGTTAATAAGTGCATAATAAATGATTTATTAGCAACAAAAAAGCTAACAAGGTCATATTAAATGTGTGTGTTTGCAATTTTAAACATTTATAAGAAACCCATAAGGCTTTTATTAACCTTCTTAAGCTGTCTACAAACTGTTTACAAGTTTCTTATAAGTGCTTATAAATGTCTTATAATCTAACAATAAACAAGTTTATAATGCTATTATTAACACTTATAAAGTATTATTAACACATAATAATGTTAATAATGCCTTATAAGGGCCTTATTACCTATTAACTAATGGTTATTACAAGGACCTTAATATAAAGTGTTACCAAATACTTTACCGCACTTAAAGTAATTGTTTCTCTAGTAGTCTATCCTCTTCTGTGGGCAGTAGCGCTCCAGTGGGGGTGTTATGCCTCTCCTTAAAGTAATATAAAATAATCAGTGATTGCGTGGCTAAGTCAGGTTCATAGACAAAGGTTCTAATAGGTTGTCCTGTACTTACAAAGTAACATTCCCTTTACAGCAAAAGTATATTTGTTGTTTATAACTTAAATTCCAGCAACCACATTAACAGTGTTGCGTTTAGAGGGGAGCTGTAGAAGTGGCCTTATGCTGGATAGAAAACAGTTGACCTAAGGATTCAGAATCTTGTACTGCTAAATTAGGTAGGCAAGCAGAATATAGTCCACCTTAGTGTGAGGGTCATAACTGGTGATTCCGTATAGATCCCCAGGCAACAAATTATCCCATTCCTGGGAACTGTAGCCCACGCTGTAATTACCTTGCTGACCTTAGTCCTTAATGGACAAGATGCAAAATAATAATAAAATAATCATGCATGTGGAGCTAAGTATAAACAAAGCAGGAGGGTGTGGTAATAAAGTATATGTGTCCATTTGCTTATCTATTTGTTACATCTATTTGTTATATCTGTGTGCCTCACTGGTTTGCATAGTCTTGCCATATATGCAAAGGCGTCCAAAGTTCTTGATGTGTGTCATTGTTTTTCCAGCCCAGTTTTAAGAGCTACACCAGCATCCTCACCACTCAGTCTTGGTGTGCACACTGTTTTCAGTCAACAGGTAGAGGCCTCACCTGCTGTTGGTCGCCATTTCATGCTATAATCAACTACTACCACATAACAGAATGGTAAGGCTCGTCTTAAATATGCACTATTTATGATACTGTTTTTGTTTAGAATTGGACATTTACATTCAGCATACCATATCATTGTATTGTATTGACAGTATTACAAAATAATTTGAAGTCCTTGAAGTTGACAGCTCCAGGTTAGAAGGTTTGTCTTACTATTAATACTCACCCTCTCCTCTCCTTTCCTCTCCTCTCCTCTCCTCTCCTCTCCTCTAGGTGTTCAATTGCACAAAGCTAGATACCCTACTGGAGTTGTACTACCTTTCGCCATTGTATGGTATTGAGTTCTGCCTTGGTTTCCCTGGCAACCTGTTGGTTGTTCTTGGTTACATGTTCTGTTTGCCTGAATGGCGAAGCATCAATGTTTACCTGTTCAACCTGGCCATCTCTGACCTTATCTTTCTCTGCACGCTTCCACACCTTTCCTACCTCTATGCAACCGGCCAATCCGAAGCCAATCCCTATGCTTGCATCATCAACCGCTATATCCTGCATGTCAATCTCTACTCCTCCATCCTCTTCATGGTCTGGGTCAGCATTGACCGCTACCTGCTCATTAGACATCCAACACGGAACCACTTCCTGCTGAGACCACGGGCGGCACTGTTGCTGACGGGACTGAGCTGGCTAGCAGTCAACGTGCAAGTGGCTCCATTGATAGCGCTGATGATCCAGGACATGCAGAAGGGAAACTGGAGTCAATGCAAGGATTTTTCCAGCCTAAAAGGGGACATCAATACATTAGGCTACAGCCTGGGGGTAACCATGACTGGTTACATTCTCCCTCTGCTTGGGCTTTGTCTTTCCTCCTACCAAATAACACATCTCCTACGTGCCCAGGACGGGGCACTACAGCGCAAGACCACTTCCTACAAGCGGCCTCTCAAGGTTGCTACAGCAGCAGCAGTCATGTTCCTGGTTCTGTACACTCCCTACCATGTGATGAGGAATGTCAGAATAGCATCTAAGCAGGCATGGGCAGGGCTGGCTCTGTGTACTAGGATATACATAGAAGGGCTGTACATCTTGACCCGACCATTCGCCTTCTTCCACAGCGTTATCAACCCTGTCTTCTACTTCCTCATGGGCGACCAGTTCAGAGAGCTCCTATTAGCTAAATTCAGAGCACTGGTGAGGAAGACTGGGTAACCAAGGGATCCAGCATGATATCGTTAACACACCTACGCATGTACAAAAACAGGCCAGCGTGTTCTCATATCAACTTCATAGTTATGAAAAGTAATATTCAACAGATTGTGTGAAACAGGAGACTCACATGACTCACAAGTGGAAGTTTCATGTTCGGATTTACATATTTATTTTCAGGTTATCTTTTTCTTTATTTCTGGTTTGTATTAGTTTTATTCTAAAACTGAAATAGGTCTGTAACATAAAAGATTCTTCAACCCATCAAACTGTCCAATATTATCATCCTGACATGACATCTCAGATCTTAGCAGGAAATGCTTTGTCACTCTGATGTGCACCAACACTTACAAATATAATAATATAGTAATAAGCAATAAAGACAGGACAGGACATCCAGGCCTTCTGGACCTGTCTGGACTCAGTAAGTAAGGGAACAGTTTAGTCTCGTATTAACCAACTATTTCAAATGCAAAGCCGGAGGCTTTTGCAAGTGTGTTACCTTTTCATCAAGCAGACAGAAGTATCTGTAAGCCTTTCCTGTTTGTCTGTCTCCCTCAATCTGTCTCATCGTTGAAGTGACAATGTCTTGTTCTACCAAAATTGTTCTTGAAGCTGGGAAGTAAAACATAGTTTCAAAATAACCAACATTATTCTGTCACTTTGATGGAGAGGTGATATTATTATGTCCAATATCTTTAGACATTAATAACAATGGTGAGGTTGCTGTTTGTTTTTTTGGTTGCCATCTCTAACAACTTTGATATTGATGATATACTGTGTTTAACTCTGTAGGTATACTATAAGTATGTGTGGTTATATTAAGAAAAATCCCATTTCTGCAATGTATATGCTACCAAGATGTAAAAATATTAGTTACTGAAAACCTTTTCTTTTTTTTTGGTTGTCAGTGCAACTGGTCACTGAACGTTTCTCATCCAACACATTGGATTGCACCATAGCAACCCTAACCCCCTGAAAATAGGAAGGTTCATGAACATTGGCATGCTCAGGCAATTCTCAAAGAATGTAATAAATAAATGCACTTGAGCCCTTATCTATAACCCCCTCTGCCAAGCCCTCTAAAAAGTAGTATCAAAGCTAGTGGAATTTTTCCTTGAGACCTGCAGCAGGAAACAATTTTCTTGGTATCTATAAAGACTTGATGATTTTGTATGAGTACTTCTGAACTGCTATGCTTTCGCCGCAGCTTCTCACCTCAGTTCTCTGCATGTTGGCCATCTGCATGTTTTTAGAAAGGATTTTCTGCAACAACAACTCAAAAATTGAGATATAGAAGTGTATGTAGAACATGTTTGTTATCCTTCACATATAATAAAAGAGGATGTTAACACCATGCTGAAAATCAGACAAGGAAAACAGTGTGATGATCTCTGCTCTCCTTTGTGTTTGTTTCTCATGGATTTAACGGCTCTCAGCCTGCTGAGCTTCTCTTACAGCACCTTCTGACCTGTATCCGATTGTTGTTACCAAGATTTTCAAAACTGAACCTCTTCAATGTTTTTCTAAAAAGGTTTCTTGTGCAATTCCCAGAGTAGTCAGGACCTCAGGGAAATCAAATGGAAATCTCACATGGGTGATGTACATGTGAAACATTAGGAGGTATTGGAGGTTTGGATGACTGTCACCAGACACCAGGAGACAAATGGTCAAGATGTGTAATGTCATTATAATAGCATACATAAACTGCAGCTGCATGTCATTCATTTGTTTTTATTTTGTTTAATGTGTGTGAAACTAGATCCTCTCTCTGTTACACACACACACACACACACACACACACACACACACACACACACACACACACACAATTACCACTACCGCCATTAGATTATATTACCATTTTCTCATACTGCCTTATTTCAGGCAGCATTGAAACACAGATTGACTCTACGGGACCTTAAGAAAGAACAGGAAATATATCAGTAATAAAAACCGCCCTCTTCTGCTCTCTCCTGCACCCCATCAATCACTCTTGAGCCACAATTAGGAAATATTTCTATCCACATCTTGGAAAGATTTCTTCTGTGAAAAAATGTTTGTATTGTATAATACTGGAGGTATTGGCCTGGGCTCCTGTTTTGACACAGCACAAAAAGCTTCTCCATAAAGATCGTCTTTCTTAAAGTTACAGTCATCAGGAGGTCTAATATGAAGGACCTTATCATGCTTACTAATGCCCTGAATCCCTGCTACACAAACGCTTATCAACAACTTCAGAGGGCTTTAATACAACCGAACAGAACAGAAGAGAAATCACCGGCGCTTTCTTTTAACCACGACTGATTGGTTATACCACATGCCTAAGCCATCATTTAATTTACACTGACACTGATTATTCTCCTGGAATGAACGGCGGAAAGAAAAGAAGGATGAATTATTTGGCTGTGTTAGCTGTAGTGTGAATTTCAACAGTTATAATCAAAGCCAGAGGAGATAAATAAAGCTACATGTTGGAATAATACAGAATGTGAAGCTTTGTATTATAAAATAACCATTTAATGCAATATTATAATAATATAATGTGATAGGGGAATTGAGGCAAAAAGGCAATGTAGTGCTCATGTTCAGGATGATGATTCCTGCTAGAGTGTTATCACATGTTGTGCATGACATTTGAATCCTTGTTCAGTTAATCTCTTCATCTCTGAAGATGAAAAAATGAAGTGAGTAGAAAGATCGATGTGAAAATGATTCTGGGATCCAGCATTAATGCCTGGCTCCGGCTACACTTCTTCCCAATTTTATTCAGACTAGGCATGGAGATAACAGGGTTTATTTTCAAGCCCTTGCTGCAGTCGTCCAGTAAACCTGAAAGAAAACAGTGTTTCTACAAAGTGTGTGTTTGCATGTGCCATGTGTGTACTGTATATACGCACGCTTAGTCATGTGCACATTCCTGCGTGTGTACACAGGTTTAAGTGTTTGTGTGCATACTACACTGTATGTAAGTGTATGCACTGTAAGTGTAATCCTTACTTTTTTTTCACGTTTTTTTTCAAGAATTGTCTGTCTTAATCCATTTCACGTTGCTTTTATTATCCCTCCATAGAAGGAATTCTATAGGGAGTAATTTGAGAACAGTGGCACCGCTTCTTATAGGATCTAGCTTTCATGTAGAGGGATAAATACATGTGTATACACACACACACACACACACACACACACACACACGTGTATATATAAAATACATGCTCCAAACTCCAGGATACAGAAGAAAATGTTATTATTTTCTGTTAAGCATGGAATAGTAAGTAGTCCACTGTATGCCCAGAAGGGAAAGGCATGGTGTCTGTGTTCAGATGAAGGAGGTATGACCTATTTGAATCATCTCTGCATATAAATGGTCTGTTTGCACTCATTCATCATCCTCTCCGCTATCGGGAAAAACACAACAGTTTTTTTCCGAGCTCTTTAGAAGAATGTGTGTAGGCGTGTGTAGGTGTGTGTAGCGGTCTGTAGTACCGTTGTAGATCATCTGCACTCTGTTTTTCTCTGCCTCCGCTCTCTGAACCCTTAGTCAACTGATGTTATAGGAAATGCTTCACCAAAGTGGCGCCAAGAGGATTTAGTTTTGCCTGTGTCTGTCAATACAGTATATCTCTCTCTTTCTGTTCACACATTGTACTAGTTAACATGCGGTGTTCCTTTTTCTCCTTTCTTGTTTGTCTCCACACACACACACACACACACACACACACACACACACAGACATTCATCAGTAGTGGGTCAATTTATTGCCAGAAAACATTACAATTTAAAATGACACACATGTTATGCTCTTCATATCGAGAGGAAAACAAAAACATAAAAATAAACAATCATATTTACAAGTAAGGAGTATTGAGCAGTGCTTAAGCAACACAGATGCATAACAGCTGTGAAATTGGTGCTGGTTTGAATGGTGAAATGAACAAGTATCTAAGATGAGAGGTGTTATTTCCTTGGAAAAGATAGGGAGTGGAAAACAAAGAGCACTCTGGAGGAACAGCGTGGTTGAATGACTACGACTCTCAACCGTTTCATATCAACTCCGACTCTTTTTGAACCCCAAAGCTTGGAAAACAGTACATTTTGTAAATCACAAACATTCTAACAGTCATGTGAAAACAATCAATTTGTGTCTTTCTCTAGCTGGATCTTATCTGTTAGATAGCCATGCCATGTGCAGAGAAGTCACAGGATGAACTCACCCACAGAGAGAGATAAAGACAGAGAGAGAGAGAGAGTGAGTGAGAGAGAGAGAGAGAGACATTGTAGACATTTGAAAGAAAGAGGCAGAGACACGTGAAAGGCTTCAGTCCACCTCACATGACTGGGCCCTGGGGCAAGGAGATCAACGCAACCTGACCTCTACTACATACTGTTTCAGAAAGCAGAGGACCAACAACTGACGGTCTACAGTATTGGAATTCCAAAGACTTACTGTTCCACAATGTTCATGAACATTTTCCTCATAATCTCCTGGAAGCCCCAATGCACAGATACAAGCATACATAGACACATATACATATGCATGTGTTGGTATGCTTCTGAAAGTATTTGGATGCTAGATGCAACAACCTGTTGTGATCATAAAGACACCATTCATCTATCAGCAGAGCCACACACCTTTCTAGGTGCCACATTTTTATGTATTATATTAGTTAGTATCCATCCATCCATCCATCCATCCATCCATCCATCCATCCATCCATCCATCCATTTTCTAGTCACTTATCTTGGTCTGGGTCACGGTACCTGCCACATTTGTATGGATTGTGAAGTAAGTAAGGCTACTTCTTTCCAAGAGGAATATATAAATGCTATATCTAAGAGCCAACAACTTGACATGTGTTGAAAGTAACGTCAGGAACAATCACTGCGAGGTTTTGAAACAATCTTCTATTATGCAAGACATGACTTGAGCCATCAGGTTTCAATATCAGCTGCTTTCAATGATTATGTCAACTTCGATCTAATTCAATATGATTCTTTGCTGCTGTAACAATGTCAGAAGAATTATTCGTCTTCATTCAACCCATTCACACTGGTATCCAATACCAGTGGTGTGATGCAATCCAAAAGAGTGGAAAAACTTAAATGTGTGCACTTAATACATTTACAGTATAACGACAGAAAAACTGAAATGAAAGATAAAAAAAAAAAAAAACTTGAAGCACCTAAACAACCACTGGTGCTTTGTCAGGAAACACAGGAATGAACATTGAGAGTCGATGATACTTTTCCTCCTCTCTTTACTTTTTACAAGTTTTCCTTGAGCCACTTGATATAATTGTTCGTCATGCGGCGTGCAATCAGGAAGTCGGTGGGCCACACCGTGAACATCAGCGCTCCGTGGAAACCGGTGTCGTAGTGTTCATGCGTCACCTCCACACCGGCACTACGGAGCCGTGTGACGTACATAATCCCGTCATCCCGGAGAACATCGTACTCACATGTCAGAACATAGGCCTTGGGCAGGGAGCGTAAGGTTGCGTCTGGAACCAGCAGGGGCGACGCCCTGGGGTCAGCAATAGATCGAGATGGCCCGTCCATCCCAGCTCCCTCCCCTCCCACTCCCTGCACCACAGCAGGAGCACTGTAGTTGTACTTCCTGTGGAACGACTCGGGCAGGAAGGCACTCCAGTTGACAAACTTGAGCAGGCTGGCAGACTCAGGGCTGTTGTGGGTGTTGGCCATCATGGCTCTGAAAAGGGCCTTGTCGCTGGTGAAGTACTCACTCCAGAAGCGCACCATAAGGGTGCGGGGCAGGATAGGCATGTCCTGATTCTGCCGGTACGATGGGGTGCTGAGGTCCAGAGCCTGCAACACGGGGTAGAGCAGGGCTTGGGCCTTCAATTGAACCTGCTGCACAGGCTCTTGCTGTAACTATGGGACAGGGAGAGAGAGATCAAGAGGGAGAGAGAGAGAAACAGAGAGATGGGCATGTATTTGAGAAATTTCATGATATAAAATATAAGCTGACACTATTTAACGATAAACAAGTATAATCATGATCACATGGATCAGTTGTATTGTCGCTTTTGGAGGTAGTCACGCATCACTCCCACTCCTCTGTGTTTCTCTCTGCAGTCACTGAACTGATGAACAAACCTTTAGTCTTTACAGTATCAAGGTTCCTCGTGCTTATCATGTAAAAACATGCCCCATTTAAGATATAAGAGAGATAAAAGGGATTTACAAGCCTTTCCGTTTAGCTGCATGTCCTGAAATCATCTAATGTGACATCTCTTTGGTAAAAAAAAATTGAGAAATTTGAGAAACTGTCAAGTATCTGATTTCCTATATGCCTTTCTCTTTAGTTGGACCTCAGTAGACACACTCCGTTTAGGCCCCACACCCACTGCTGTACTGTACATGTACTGAAAGCACCGAAACTCTTTTTTTCCATCTTATTATCTTCCATCAGCTTTGCTAGATCTTGTGTGCAATGAAATGCCATCCCCTACCAACTGGAATGTCGATGAATGGTGGAGATTTTTCATGCACAGATACTCACTCATATCCACTGTCATAACCTGAAAACTCATCTCTGTAAGAGCCACTCCCTCCATCCCTCTGTAAATCATATGAGCCTCCCCCGTATCTTCCTCCTCTATCTGCTCTAAACATTCAACTCAACACCTTGCTTTTTTAACTCTACCATTTAGCCCTGGCTCTTAATTCTTTTCAAGCACTTTGTGAGAAAGCCTATCCATACCCCTGTTGAGCCATGACGTCACGAGCAAGGAACCTCAAGCATCAAAGGAGACTTCTTAGTTTTGGTTGTGGTGAGAGAAAACCGCAGACAATTTCCTTCCTTTTCTTTGGTTCTGTGTGTGTGAATGACTACCATGTAAGTGCTTACGAATGTTATTCTGTGTTGTCAAGCCCAGTCCTTCAATGACATATAAAGCTGCAATTTAGTTTTCTCATCACTCAAGGCATAATGTATATGCACATTTGGCGTCAGTAACAATGATATTTGTCATGCAGTTAATGGGCAGATAAGACTAATGGGGATATGTGACCTATTGGTATGCAGCACTGGTCCATCCATTGATTGTAACTGATGAGGCATTGTTCTACCTTACTGGACTTAAATTGCTGTGGTTCTTTACAGTAATGTATATGGTTGAACTGTATACATTTAGGGTGATAGAACACATGTATATACCCTGCCATTGGTTTCCTTCCTCTCACCACACGTTTCAATAAACCTGCTTGAATGAATAAGCCTCACCTCTACTGGTTGTCTAACAGGAATCCACATCTTCTGACTCAACCAGGGTTAAATCCCATATGTGTCTATATCGTATGTGATCAGTCTAAGAATTGTGAAAGTAAATTAGTGCTACAATTTATCATTTATCATTTTTTAGTTATTATTTTGTGACTGTTTGATTGATACCATAGGATCTTAGCATGGAGAACCAATCATGCAAGACTTCTCTCTTTTCAAAGAAACTATAAAGACTGTAGTGAGTTGACTTTCAGAGAGAGGGCATAGAGAGATTTTGACTTCCTGTGGGTCTTGTGACATGGTCTTTCTCTCCAATATACTGTATACAATATATTTGTGTGCTTCAACCTACCAGTATTATTAGTGTATTATTTCAAGAGTTCTGAGTGCTTCAAGGCAATTTTCCACAACAGAATCCAGGAATATTTGTCAGTTCACTGTGGTAATCCTCACCACTCACTAATGTGGGTGATGTAAGAATATAAGCTGATTTGACTGTTGCACTCATTGGATGGATTACAACAATTTACATCAAATGTAGGTACTGATTAACACACTGGAATTTACCCTATCAGTGGGGATCTGGCAAACACAGTTACACCCCTGGGGGCTTAGGGGACTAAGGTGCATAGTGTACTCCAAACTCCTGACATGGTTTTGAATCCAGCTCTTTGTCCCTCCTCTCTCTAACCCATTTCTGCTATCCCTCTCCACTGTATGTGATACAGGAAAAACAGAGATGACATTAAAAACAAAAAGGTAAAAGAGATACCTGCTGGGACACTGCAGCTGCCAGATTCCCCCCAGCACTGTCCCCAGACACAGCGATGCGTCCTGGGTCCACAGAGTACTGGGCCAGCACCCCCTTCTGGAGGAAGTGCTTGACCACACAGTATACATCCTCATATGGGACGGGGAAGTGGTGTGCAGGGGCCAGGCGGTACCTGAGGAAGAGCAGACAAAGGGTAGAGCAGCAACAAATAGCTTTGAAGGCTATAATACACAGATAGCAGTTTGAGCCAATAGAGATGGGCAAATTCAGGAGGCAAGGCGGCTGGCAAGTGGAGCAAAATCAATGTGGATAACATTAAGGGTTTTAGGGAGAGGATTTAGCCAAATTTCCCACTTGTCCCACTGTCACTAATCTATCACAGAAAGTAGTTTCCTGACACAATCAAAAATCAGCTTTGCAATGTTATTTGTCTATATTTTGCAGTACTTGGAATAGATTGGAAGTAAATTAAACACAAAATCAGCAAGTAGCAAAAATAATTAAGCATGCTAAATAATCCGACACGCTAACAGAAAGCTGCTGAGCACTGTAAGTAATAAATCAAATGAAGTGGGGACAATAATGACACATAAAATAACCATTCTTTAAATGAAATTGAACTAAAATGATGACAGACAAATCATGTTTTTACCTACGTTTTTAATCATCACCTAAAAACTTGATGTGGTGAAAAGTACATTCATTAAAGATGAATCTTTGAGGAGACGCTTATGCGCCATCCATGCTTATGTTGGATGCACATAAAATTTCAGTCAGGCTTCTTCATCAAGTCATTCCACCCATGGTGGTTCCAAATATAACCCTTACAAAGTTGCTGACACAGTGTTGCAACTTTGTTTTGCAAAATTGTACTTATCCTGTTGAAATAAGGTCATATATAGACTCACCGGACACATTATTAGGTATAGCTATCTAGTACTGGGAAGGACCCCCTTTTGCCTTCAGCCAACAGCCTGAAATCTTCACAGCATGGGTTCAACAATGTGCCATTCTGCACACCACTGTTGTAAAGAGCTGTTATTTCAGCATTTGTGGCCTTTCGGTTAGCTTGCACAAGTCTGGCCCTTTCTCCTCTGACCTCTCTCATTAACGAGGTGTTTTTGGCCACAGAACTGTCGGTCAGTGGATGTTTTTTGTTTATTGCACCATTCTCTGTAAACTCTAGAGACTGTAGTATGTGAACATCCCAGGATGCCAGCTGTTTCTGGCACCAACAATCACACCACTGACAAAGTCGCTTAGATCACGCTTCTTGTCCATTCTAACGTTTGGTCGAAAATTAAATCTAAACCACTTCACCATGTCTGCAAGCTTTATATGTTGAGTTGCAGCCACATGATTTGCTGTTTGGAGGAGATATTTGCGTTAACGACCAGGAGTACCAAATGAAGTGGCGATATTATAAGATATTATATATCTTCAGTATTACACAACATTAGTTTTTCTTTGACCATTTGCCTATGACCCATCTGTCACAACCCATGATCATCAAACTCTGCGCTGAACTACAGAGATTCAATCAAATAACACTCAGCGAACTCGTGAGAATTTCAATCTGTAATCCAAATATTACACATGATTGGCTTTCAGAGGCAGAGAATTAATCACTGAAGCCTTTGGACAGGAATTTGGATGAGAGAGATAAGGTAATACACACAGACTTACTCACACACACACACACACACACACACACACAGACCACCCCGACACACACAAACTCATACAGACAAATATGGCAATAGAGTTACTTACACTGACGCAATAGTGAATCTAACTTTATGATTGAAAGGATCATTTGAAGGGCAGAGTTAAAAGATGAACACACCCAAGAACAACAGAGACTCTAAAGCAGGAGTGACTGTGACAGGGAAGGCTTGGCGAGACTTTAATAAAAACCTGTCAGCTTCACTCTACTGTATCTTCACTTGCATCTAGCCTGTGAGTAATGAGTGAGGACAGGCACGTTGAAATACCGCAACAATAGAACTCTGCGCCTTGTGTGTGTGTGTGTGTGTGAGAGAGAGAGCGAGACAGAGACAAAGACAGAGACACAGAGAGAGTATTTCTTTACTATTAAAACTATTTAAAATTCGATACATTCTACATGCCAGACCTTCCCCTCACCACTTTTCACCCTCGTTCATGTGCAAACAAAGCATTTCACCCTGACAGACCTCTGAGCATTTTGTGCAGGATATTGGTTGTACTGTAGGAAATACTCACTCTACAGAAATGACCACTGCGTTGAGCTCAGTGACCATTTGTCTGGCCAGGAGATCATACGGACCCATCCCTGCATAGATGGGACGGGACAGACACATGATCAGAGTTACTGAAACAACACCAGGCATCACAGTATACTTCACCGCCATCCATTCCAGTTATCGTTTCACATGAAGGGAACTCTAGACTAACAGAGATGCACCTGCCCTCTAGTCAAGCGTTGCTTCCTGGCAGGGCTGAGACAGAAAGGCCCATGATCACTGCTACTAATTATTAGTGGAACAGATTGCAAGGCCAGCGTGAGATGTGTCAAGTTGCATGTCAAGTCCTTTAGTCTTGGGCTGGCAGAGCTAACCACCCCCTGAGTTCCCTACTGCTCCATGTGTTACTTGCTCGGGAAACTGCGGAGAGGCTTGGGTTTGACAAGAATTGGTTCATTACTTATAATCAGTGTTATCTCTTGGAGGGAGTCTAAGTAATACTATAAAAAAAACTTGTCACGCCAAATAATTAAACATTTTTGTCAGGGCAAAAGAGAGATTAATGTCCCATGAATACAAAGAAACACAAGGAAATGCTTTGCCCGTCTAGCCACCCATCCATCTATCCATCACCTCACTGTGATTTTCTGTGACGAAGAAGAGGACAGGTCAACCGGTCTACTCACGGGAGCTGCCCAGGCACCATCCTCCACCATGCAGGTATATGACAGCCCTCCTGAGCTCAGTGTCGCCACCCAGCTGCTTGGGCTGGTACAGCACCACCTCCACTCCATCGAACTGCTCCTCCGTCACCTGGACATGTTCATCAGATACAGGCACCACCCCTTCAGCCAGGGTAATGAAGTACATCACCCCCATGTAGTCCTTCAGCCCTACTAATTCGCTGAAGTCTGCCTGGAAAGAGAGAGAATTTACCATTGTTTACCATGAAGACACAAAACCCCACCCTTAGAATGAAATCTGAAAGGCGAAATTGTATGTTAGCATTTCCTCTTATCCATATAATAAAGCTAACACATATGCCAAGTTCCCTACTTAAACCAATGGCCACCTTGACCAGACATAGTTAAAAGTCCATACTATTCACAACCCATAAAAAGCTGAGATGCTAGATGATGTAACCATCATAGAAAAGGAGGTCAGGAATGTATGAAAATAAAGGAAAGTCATGTGAATGCATAGCCCCCTAAACACAGTTGTTTTCAGTATAACTCCATAAGAAGTCATAACAGTGTGAGTACTCCGTCAGGTCTGGTGAGCCTTGCAGTCAGCAGCTGAAATGAGGCAAATCAGCTGAGAGCTGGCACAATCGTCCATTATGACTACAACACACAACTGACAATAAACTCAAGTCATCTACTGTACTGTACCATAAGGCACTGACAGCAGTCTGAAAATACATATTGAAGCTGCTGCAGTGGATTGGTCTGAGCTCATGCATCCTAACTCATTTTACAATGTCAGGAATGGAAGAGGGACACAAATCGTCTAAGAGGGGAAAAAAAGTTTAAGAGAATTGGTAAAAGCAATAATTCACTCCATTCGAAATTCAATAGTAGAAATATTAGAGTATTTCATTTTAAATGTTCATAAGAATTACACCCCTGTCACCCACTTCCTCTGAGTGTAGGATCTGATTTGAATTTGAAAACTGCAATATCTAATGTTCAGGTTGTCTTTGAAATCCAAGACTCCATAAGACTGAAACAGCAATTCTCAGACTGCCTGTGTGTGTGTGTGTGTGTGCGTGTGTGTGTGTGTGTGTGTGTGTGTGTGTGTGTGTGTGTGTGTGTGTGTGTGTGTGTGTGTGTGTGAGAGAGAGAGACTAGGAAAGAGAGGGAAGAAACACAGAAAGAGAGAGAAGTGGTGTAGTTTCCCTAAAGCTTTAGACTTACAAAACTGAGCTTCATTGCCAAAGAGGCACAATTGATCCAAATGATTGTGGATTTAGCAATATACCAATCAGGGGAGCTCCTTAAGGTTAGCAATCAATCAAAAGAATGGATGTTTGCATGCCTGGCCTTTAATTTAAGCTGTATGAGATGTTAAATAATAATTACATAATGAATAGTATAATGTTACACTGGAATAAAATAATACAATTCACTGACAAAGGATATAAGCCTGCAAAACTAAAACCGTCTATACCAAAAACTAGATACTTCCTGCTCAAATAAAAATATCTTACTATTTTAACTTTTCTGACTTTAGTGCACTATTCAGTAAAACATTCCACTGCTTTTTTCTGACTAAAGTCTTGAGTTTTTGAACGGAGTACTTTTAGCAATGGAACCTAATATTCTATCAGGGTATTTCCACTTAAATAAGGATTAAGTTTTTACGAGCTACAAAACGTGTGAGAAAATAAAGCCAGTATTTTTTTTTTTACTACGGTTCTATAACCGCACAGGTAGCTATAAATAGTGTTTTAAACCTATACAGATTAGGCTTACCAGGATGGGCTACAGTAAACCAGAGGCGTCTAACGGCCGTAACCAAAGAGTCGATTTCCTTAATAGGTTCTATTATTAGAGCAGGTGAGCAGGACTATACAATACATGGATTAGCATCTGACATAATCGGGTGTAACCAGTATGTCTGCATACATACACAGCAACCTCAGTAAAATACATGAAATGATAAACCTGACAAATGAACTGGCTAAAGAAAATTGAAGCAGAAAAGAAAAACAGATTACATATCATGTTCTACTCATTTAATTTTAATAACATGATGTACTAAAATAAAATAATAGATATTCCCATATAGCTTTCTAACCTTTTGTAACCATTGTATGTACAATATAGCCAAACTAACAGCAATGTCAGGACCAATAACACGGCTACCGTTTTTGTCCTTACCAGGTGGCTGAGACTTCTGAAGAAAGAGTTGGTCAGCATAAGTTTCCATCTCTCCTCTATCTCCTCAGGGATGGGCTCATAGACATAATAAGCAGTAAAGGAGCCGAGAGCGACGAGTAAAAAGATGCCTCTCAACCTCATTTTACAAGGTGCGTCCCCAGCAGAGGATTGCAAGGTGCAGGAAGAAACAGGGTGTCAGCTGCGCTTGTTAACAAGTCACTGCGGTGCGCGGCAAAGCTTAATCTGGGTATTAATTTTGGATCCAGGCCAGCTAAATATGACAGCACGTGTTTGATGTCATTTGATGGTTATCAGCGTGCATGATCGGAACTTTTCGCCGTGGCTATCGCTGCCCGTGCGCGTTTCGTAATGCATCTCGGTGTCTCGGATGGAGCAGTCGATTTAATGAATGTCTCAGTGATACAGGAGCGCGCACCCCCAACTGCTCACGAGGCAGGACCGTCCCACCTTGGCTCGCACCGCAAATTCCTCTGGTGCTTCCCGAGCGCACGACGCACCAAAACACACACGGGCTTCAGCGCAAGGAGCACCCAAACATTCTGCGAAGACACAATTGATACGCATTAGATTAAATTAAAATAGAGGCACGCGGATCAAACTTTGTAGAGGTTTTCAGTCGTGTTTAAACTGAGTACTAACGCCTGCAAAAATAATAGTACCATAGCAGATAAAGAATACCATAAAATGTCCATATAGGCATATAATAGTGATACCATTAAGTACTATGATAAGGTTTCTATAAGCTCACTATTGAAAACGGCGGGTATACTACAAGTCTCTATAGGAATATCACAGGAATATTCTAGTGATTTCTCCTTAGGGAAAGTCGCTCTCCAGATTCGGCAGCTGAATCACAACAGTGTTGTCAGTGTTGTGTGAGATATCCGTCGGCACTTTGCACCTCTGTTGCACCTAATCGGAAGTATACAGTCCGCATGTAACTCCTGTATATGTATTCCCTCGGCTATATATGTCCAAGTCGCTTTAGGAATGGGAGAACCTTTGGAGAAGCTCTCGGTATCAGCATGGCGACGCATAATCTTGCTGCCGCTGCAGAAGGAAGAGCCTCAGCAGAGCAGCTAAACAGTTATGGTTGTGAGGCAGCCTAAGCTAATTATATTATCGGTGGCAGTGCCAGTTAAGAAGCGTCGTTTCGTCATGCAGGGTTGGCTGTCAGGCCAATGTGACTCGATCGTGCTCTCACGTTTGAGAAGGAGCCCTGCATGAGAAAGCAATTAAGTCTTACAGAAGTTTGAGCTGTAAGGGCAAAATGCATTGTTCTTCTCCTGTATCTTAACTTTGATAAGAGGGTGAGTTCAATGATCCCAGTGTCAGCACATGTCCATGTCTCCAACAGATACAACACTTTCCACTCCAGGTTAGGACCCAAATTACCTCCTTGTGGAAAACCCTAGCAACAGTCACATATGCAGCAGTGTATTATTTGAATTAAGTATATTATGTCTAGCACAGAGGCAGCTTAGAACAGTCATTATTGACAAACCCATACATCATTATCAGAGTTCACAAAAATATCTGAGAACTCATAACTAAGCATATTCTCACGATGGGGTGATGATAAGATCTTCCCTTGTGATGGCTCCTGCCTCATTCCAAACTTTCCCTGAGGGCCTTTTGCGTATTCTCTTGTTTGAAAGTGAGTTCGTGTTTAAAGATAGGTTGTTTTGTACATTTCAACTGAAGACCTGAACCACGTGCCTCCACGTGACTGTGTTTCCCCCCTTTGTCACAATCTTTTCCAACTTCACTGAGTCAAGTTGGAGGCTGTAATTGGCCGGTGTTTAGGAGCAGGCAAGTGTCTCCTTCCATTAGGCATCAAACTTCGGTATGGTAGGGGGCAGGAGAATGTGAGGTGAGCGTGGCGTGGTGAAAGCCTCTGAGAGACTGATCAGTGCTGAGCAGTGGAATATTAAATCACTCCTCGGAATACCAAATCACACCTCAGACACTTCGGGATTTCCCCCCGGAATTCCCTGCCTCTTTGATCCCCCTCCAACAATCCAGCCAACTTCTCCGTGAATGAGGGAGACCACCTTAATTGGCTATTCAACTTTCATGCAGCTCTTCTCACTCTCTGCGTCTTGTCAGTGGGAGGGCCCGTCTGAGGGTGCATCGGCGGGGGTTTCATGCAGCACCGTGCCGTGCCATGCTATCCCACGTGGCCCGCCAGAGCAACGTGCTGTGTGAGGGGGTTGCTCAGGCAGATGTAAAAAAAAAATTGTCTGAAGAAATTCTTTATGATTCCAACAAGGAGTTGGAGTACCTGGGTGTGAGTGTGTGCTGAAGCATAGAAATGTGCGAAAGTGCGAAAGTGTGTGTGTGTGCTTACTTTCATTCCTTTGTGCGCGCACATGCTTAAAGTTAACACAACCTGAGAAGCACATAAAATTCTTATTAAGGAATTCATTGCAGACCTCCACTCCCAGTGATAAGTAGGAGCAGCAAACTTTGGAAAGATTTAACTGGCAGAGTCCTCCACTGAGACGATGGATGGGCTGCATGACGGGAGACAACTGAAGTTCTGAGCTCAGGTGAGGCTGAGCAGAACAAATGTTTTCTCTTCAGCACCTTGATGATAATCTACAGGTATGACATGTATACAGGGATATACATTACTTCTCCACCTTTTAAACTATTTTTACACACTCTTATCACATTGTTTTGCACACACACACACACACACACACACATACACCCACTGTAGACACATGTTGACATGTCCCACTGTTTTACCCATAACCCTTATACAAGCTGCTAGGGCTGGCTTCATGCCAGTGGTGTGGTGGAAAATGAATCGGTGTGTGTGTGTGTGTGTGTGTGTGTGTGTGTGTGTGAAACTCCCAGAACTGATTATCATATCTGCAGGAAAATAATGAGCCATACATACAAGTACACACATACAAACACACAGCAAATGGAAATTAGACATCATCAATTGTTTTAAAATGAATAAATATCAATGACAATACATTATCAGTTTGTACTGAACAATCTAGTTCTGTAGGACTAGATTGTTGATGCTAATTAAATTGTTTTGTAATTATCTTAGATGTTCTCTGTCACTTCTTTCATCATGCATGAAAAAGTAAATCAAAGGGCTGCACAGGTTGATGCTCGTAAACCATGAATCTGATGTTCTCCGTAAAGAGCTACAAGCACTGATCACATCAGTTAAAGCAACAAGGGGGCTCGTTTCTAAACATCTACAAGGTCATTCTATCAAGGTGAAACAGATGTACAGAGTGCCATTTAAAAATAACTCTGAAAGGATTACACTGCTATGCAATGAAAACTATACAGTCCCACAATTACAGTAACTGCACCCTATCAGCACTATACATTACTGTGTTGTAATCC
This sequence comes from Hoplostethus mediterraneus, assembly GCA_034670385.1. Taxonomy (NCBI): domain Eukaryota; kingdom Metazoa; phylum Chordata; class Actinopteri; order Trachichthyiformes; family Trachichthyidae; genus Hoplostethus; species Hoplostethus mediterraneus. The sequence continues at coordinate 362,157 of JAXDDW010000107.1, forward strand.
AATAGGCTGTACTTCAATATTGACTGCTCTAGATGTATTTATGATATTGTGGTGTTGTCTGCTGCTATCACACGAGTACATCTTTGTTGATGATGTGGGTTTCAACCTGGAAAAAATAAAAAAAATACTTCAGTATTGTTGTATCTATTTTCATGTTGATATCAGTTTTGTCAGCCATTATAATGATACTGTATCTGTGTCCAGCAGCAGGAAACACAATGAACAGATATACTGGATATATACAGTATCTATGGTGAAGAACAAGACATTTTAGTCTTGTTCTTCACCATAGATAGTATGAAGTCTGATTCAAACACCAGACCTCATTTTCACTGATTCTCTTCTCTGTGAGCTAGGATGAGAGGATCATTAAATGCTTCTTTCCCATGTCTTCCTTTCAACTAAAAGACCTAAAAACATGTATTAACTCGTCATGCATGGAATTTATTTTGTGCAGTGTTGTGGGAACTGGCGTCAGAGCATGTCCACCCAGTGGCGTGGTTTCAGGCTGTAGGCCAAGGACATTGCCACAACCTGTCAGTTTATAATTATGAGCCTGGCAGGGTGCCTGTCCTGTTTGGCCTTCCTCCTAATTCTTGTCCTCAACTCGGACCCAAATGCTGTACAACGGTGCGTCTCACCGTACCATACATTTCCCCGTTTCTGCCTGTCTTTCAATCTTTCTGTTTTTCTGTCTTTCTGGCTGGTAGACCCCCCATCTGTTTCTCCAGTGAAATTCTCACGTGAGGACTATGAAAATGACTCAGCCGAAACTCTCCCATGCAGTCTTGAAACAGCTGCAGTTGTTAATCCTGGAAAAAGCACATAGTTAATGGGATACTGAATCCAGAAGTAATCCAGTTGTTATGAAACAGTTTTAAGTGCCTTCATGCTATGGCAGAGAAAATTGCTTATAAGACCCATATCAGCCTTTGCCAACTTTTTCTCCTTGTAAGCCATACCAGGGTGGAGACAACCATTGAACCAAAAAGGTGTGGATTGTGCAAGAGTGCAAGTGTCAGAGACCTCTGTTCATCCCAAACAGTGTCCTGTTACGCCCCCCGGGGCCCATGATTTCATTAACTACAGGGCTGTGGGATGAGTGACCTTTTCTCTGAACCAGTATTCCAGTGAAGATTAGTCAGCGAAAGAAGTGTTGGTGTCATTTACTTAAATGGGATTGAGTTTAACATGTGGCAAAGGAGTGGAACAAGAGATTTAATTAGCTATTGACCTTTACAGTGCTGGATCCAAATGAATAAAGCATTGTAAGATACATGGACAGCACCTCCTCTCTTATAGTGAGGTGCTGTTTCAGACCAGAGCGCAGTCTGTTAATGGGTGGCAAAGTGAAATACTCCTGACTGACTGTTGCAGTCCCCTTGTGGGGGGATTTTATGAATTGATATCTAATTATCAATTGGCCTTAAACTGCCAACAGGTTGAATTCAGATTTTGCTTATTTCAATCACCTATGTGGAAATCTTTATGGGCAATACTCTCATCTGTAAGCCAAATGAGGCATACAAACATTTTGCTTAATTAATAATTTAATGAGTACAAAAATAATTAAGCAATTTCAAAAAACTTTAGTTTTTAAGTACATTTAAATCATAGTAGATAATATAGCTGATTGAATAGAGTAACAGAGTAGTAATAGAGTAGATTTGACCTTTCGGCTCTATTAATCACAAATGCTTACTGTTTATTTTCTTTCTGATTTACAACTGGGAAAAAAGAAAAAAAACTGTTCTGTTTTGATACTTGATACTGTTCTAGTATCAAGGCATCACAAATTCAATGTCTCACACTTTATTTTTCATGTAGTTTGAGCATTTCAATATTAAGATCAATGTACGCCATATGAAGACATACAGGTTGTTTTACACAGCGAAGGTATGGCTTTCATCACCTTCAGAATATTCTTCCTCTCGTGAAGAGTGACGAAAGCAGCAGTTGGGATCTTGTGGTTCATTATTTCCACACTGTGCTTCAAGGTCATGAGACTGGCTGTAGGAAACAGCAGTAGATAAGCTCTTTATCATTAGTCCCATAGTACGACATTTCTGTCAAAAGGAATGTTGGCCTCTCACCCCATTCCACATCCAAGTTACCACCAGGTACAACAACATGGGTAGCCAGTGTTAAAGAGGCAGGTATGTGAATACTGTTACACATTGACATAACAAGATAAAGACAAGTTCATTCACGCAAACCAGGATTGGTGAAAGGTAATCTTGTTGACCACGAAATGCCGTTGCCATAGCCATGACCAAACATAAAATTCCAGATTCCATGGACAGAGATAACCGTGTCCCTTATATTTTTATCTTTCAGCCAACATACTTTAGATAGTCTTCAGTCAGGACAGGTACAGTTTTCTTGCTTTGACTCACGTTTTACAGTTTCATTGTACAAAATTCCTAACGCTAAATTCTATGTTCCCATAACTTCATTGTAATCACTGAAGTATGAACATACACAGTAATGCTGTATCATACAAGATTCATTCAAAATGTGTACATGCAACAAATAATTTGCACTATATAGTGACCATTTCTATAGCAGCACAAGGTCTTAAGGTATACACAAACAGCAACAATGACATAGTGACAGTAACTCAAATAAACCAAAAATAGACTAGTAACCAAAATGCTCTTCATACAACGTCTCTACCAGCTTTTTATGTCGTGGTGGACTTGGGCAAGATTGTTGAAAGTAACAAGACACCATTGAAAATACATGATTAATTGATTTAGTCAACTGCATCTGAAGCAATAAGCACTTGAACAAGCATTTGAACATTGCACGAATATGAATTGGGTAGAGAGAAGAGAGCTTGTGATTTAGAAATGTGCAGTTTGTATCTTAACCCAACATTGTGTTTTTAGGCACTTTTGCAAAAATAACTGTAAAACACATTCAATTGTTGGCTTTGCTTCACCAGCAGATGGTGCTATGACCCAAGCCAACTGCTACAAGACCTCCACTCTAGAAGATATGCATGCAGAGAGATTCTTATCCTTACTTGTATATCTACCTCCCTCTTCTGGTCAACATGTGTCTTCAGTAAGAATCCATACTCTAAGAGCAATCGGGTTCAGGGACATAAACTTTTTTCCCCCCAATACACAGGACATGATGTAGATATCCCTTGTGCCGTAGACCGGGGTGATTGCATATGTACCCTGAGGGATTAAAACCAAAGCAGACCAATTGCTAAAAAACAAGGCACCCTAGGATATGAAGGCCTAAGCAGAGAATGGTTGCCTGGGCCTGTTCCAGATAACCACATTGCATCTGCTAGGCTAAGCTAATGTCATGGCTGATCCTGCTGGCTTCACTGGCAGCTTTGCAATGGATGCCAGGGTCCGCTCAGCTGTCCATCCGCAATGCATTTGCAAAAAATAGACTTCCTATTTACTACATATCCTATGGAACTAAGTCTCCTACTTTAGTTACTTTGCGCCCCAAACCATGGCCCTCCTCCTCAACCAAAGTTCCTTGAATGGTTGTACAGGTTGGATGTTCAAATTATAGATAGCATTTGATAGTGTGATGTCAAGGCTGTTGACATGTCTGAAAAACAGTAGAGACTGACCCATAACCGCCTCCCCATCACGCACAGGCATACTGTAAAGAAGGGAATGACCAGCCCGGTGTTTGATTAGGCTTAGAGCATCATCTCTATCATGGACTTAGACAATGGCCAATTCAGCTGCTGTATTACAACAACATATTTCCAAGAATGGTGGCTTGTGGACTGCCTGAGCCCCATGTAATGAATGCTCGCATCGAGGCTATATTCAGCTGGAGGTTCTTGACTGTTAAATGGAATCCACGAGGATGCAATTCCCTTCCTGTATAATGAATCAGCCAAACAAATATGAAATGAGGAGAGAGCTAAGAGTGAAATACCCAAATGAGTATTTCTAAGAGAGGATAATGGACCTCTCAGAATCCATCCAGAGAAATAGCAAGGGTGATGCAGAATGGCATCACTGACTGAAAAGTCTGATCACGTTCTTGGAAATGTCCTGTTTTTTCCTTCTTTGAACTGATTTACTTTTCCAGGATTTTAACTCATTATGTTATTACCCTAAGACTTTTCTAACCCGTTATTGCTGTACTTTGTTGTCTAATGGCAATACATTTTCTGTGAAATCTTAACTCAAAATATTTATTTTCAGGACTAACCTGGGTTCATTGTATTTATGCAACACACATTTGCGACAAAATAGACAACCTTTAATGATGACAACCATAAGTGCACATTTACACAGGATGATACACTTTATCAAACAATATGTCCCTCATTGAGTCAGATGTTAGTTTGGTGTAAGATATCATCAGATACCACTGGGTGGCATTCAAAACCAAAGCTTTGCTTTATAACTGGAATTACTATCATCATTCACATTTAATTTATATAGAAACACGTGATGTCAGAAGTTTTGAATAGATTCAACTTGCTATGTTTACAATATTGCCTTTTTTATCTCTCTCTTGTATGAGCCCTCTGTCTGTCTCCATGTTGTCTTCTGTCCAGACTGTCATTCTATAGCTGTGTATGTCCTCCCTCATCACCTCTTAGTCATCCAGACCCCCTGGTCAGTACTGACTGTTACAATGACCCCTGGAAGTCAGTGTGGTTACATGACCGGTTGCTCTACTGACCTATAGAGGTGAAAGGTCAGAGGTTTGTGTCTGAAATCAGCCCCGAACAGTGCGGCTTACATCCAGCTCATGGCTGACTTGTTGCCGTCACTTTAAACATCTCACACATTCATAGACACACACACACACACACACACACACACATACACATAAAACACACACACATATACACATGTAAATATATTGTTTCAGGTGGGGATTGTTTACAATAACTCACAGCACTATAGGGTAGGTTCCTGGCCATGTAAATTGAAAACAAAGTAGGAATGTATTAAGAGATGACACAAATTCTGATAGAGAGCCAATTATCTTCCTTCTCCTCTCTACGGTGAGACAGAGAGAGCAAGAGAGACACACACATCTGAGAAAAATGCACCCATAAAAACTCTAACATGAATTGGTCCCAAATGCATACACCCCTCTCTGGAAAACAGATGTGGGATGGTCTGTGTGAAGGAGGAAACTCTTAGATGCAGTGACTTACTGCTGAAAACTTTAAACCAGATTGGTTCCCATCAGTAGTGACTAATATAATGCACACTTACAGGTACAGGTCTTAAACATTCACTATTTGCTCCTGTTTGAGTTGGGCAGATGGAAAAACCAGAGTCTGGTACTGGAGAGCTCAGACAAATCTAATCAGACACAGGTGTAAGAGATCTTTGTCCAAACTGCTAGACATTCATACACAGCTGCTGTATATGTGCAGTGTCCTATAAACATATGAAAACTGTAATGTGATACATCCCGGATGCCCAGTCTGAGTTAAGTGCAGTGCAGTAGTAGCAGTGCACTAGAGAATTATCAATTTAGAAGATATGACGTGCAAGTGTATTACCCTCACTTCCCTCCCTATCTCTTCCCATTCGGGGCAAGTACTCAACAAGGCATCACTCTACCATGCTATAATGGAGGACAAGTCAGACAGTAATCATTTCCCTGGGACAAGTTGCTATAATATTCTAATGATACCGAATCCCTGCCCTATACTCATCAACTTTTAGCAACGAATCACTACTCATTTAATCAAGTGCTGAATCTTCAAGGCTTTTTTTTCTGTAAACTGAGCAAAGAAACTGCCATTGGGGTGAGGTCATTTCATGTGAAGCTGTTTCACCTGTTTTGAGAATTTTCTTGAAACAGGTGACAGCATCTTGACATACAGTAGATCACAGTGTATCAACAAAATGACATTTGATTAAAAAATCTTGAAAGAAGTTAATTTCTATTGGAGACAAACAAAATCGTCTCATCCCACTGGCAGAGTTTTAAGAAAAATAAGAAAAATAATAATTGTAAGACTGTTAAGATGGGTATTTTTGCAGTGTACATTCAGACAGAATCAAGAATGGTTGGTTCAGGGCTGCTAGCACTCCACCTCATGAATTTTAACAAAAGGACTACGAGTTGATTGAATTTCATACATACCTTTCCAAAGAGGAAGTCTTTCTTAAATTCTTAAATTATTGTTCAGCACCCAAAATGGGTTGCAGGCCTATTCATCCTGCATCCTCACATTACAATAGTGCTACCAATGAGCCAGGCTCCTCAGGCAAGACTGCATTTCTTAAATTTAGATATCAGGCTGAGAGGGTTTAAGAAGTATTGAGTCAATGAAGCAAAACTCAATTGAACTATTCATTCTAAACGGTTCTCTCTATTCTTGTTCAGACTGTGTGAGTGCCTGAGCCATCTCTGATCACTACAATAGTCTGTTTTCTTCTACAATAGTCTGTTTTATTCTACAATAGTCTGTTTTCTTCTCCAATAGCCTGTTTTCTTCTGAAGTAGTCTGTTTTCTTGCACTTAAAGTCCCATGAGGTTAAGGATCTCTATTATTTAAAGCCAAAATATGAGTCAACATAAAACCTCCAAGTTTTATAGAAGCCACTGAGACAGCAGTTATGAGTTATGATGGTCACTGTTCTCAAACTCACCTGGGCTCTGGTTTTTCAACTTTATTCAGCTTGTATAATATCATCAGTTTCCATCCTTGTAAATTGTTCCCAAATTGATGATAAGTCAACACACTGGAGGCCTTGTCCTTTTCAACTGTGGGTGGAAATGTGGAGGCTTGCCTTTGCTGTTCGCTGCTGTCTTTTATATCATTTCCTGATTTGAGAGCTGCAGTACTTTGGCTTATGTCAACGCTTTAGCTGAAGATCTAAATGGACAGATACTGTTTAAATCTAACTCCTCCTCTTCTGGAAGTTTAATCTGCAGTGAGTGGTGAGGTCTTATCAATGTATATTTCTATTATGAAGTTTATGAAACAATGAAACTGACAATTTCACCCTTTCTTCAACCCCATTATGACCCTTGGAGTCAATTTTCTCCATCGCTGCAAATTGCAACCCCCATGTGGCCGAACAAACACAGAGGGGCCTAACAGGACCGCCAGTGTTTAAGAGGCTTAGAGGCTGTCTCACCTCATCCTTTTTAGTCTCATGTGCCTCATGAATTACCAGGGTTTCTGGACGAGTGATAGACTGGTCTTGTAATGCACTCACATTTATTACTGTGTAATATTCCTGGCCAGTACTGGGGTCACAGAGAAACTAGACAACCTACTGGGAGATGGAGTGAGGTCACTGAGCCACAAGCTTGTTTTTCAAAGTCTGTTGGCATCATCTGAGATACTGTGAGATCATTACATTGATACACAGGCAATATTCAGGTAGATGGGAAATTCTGCTATTACTCAAAACCAACATTCATTTAACATTACATACACATTATTTTAGAATAGTTATGGACATTGTTTTTGCTCCATCCCCACTGACGGCAATATTGGCCATTTATACTGACTCAAAATATTGTCCATTTATAGTCACCAAATATGACAATTATTATGCACATAGTATATAGTATACATCTTGGAAAAAGCAATTATCTTATCATTTGAGAACTATAGGTGAGCATTTCCTGAATTTTGAAAGTTTTTCAATGGTTGCCATAGTTACAAACAGCCATAGACAAGAAATACCACCATATTTCCCAAACACTCCCCTGTGCACTACTGTTCATTGTATTACTATTATGATATTCTGGGCTCTACGGGTCTTCATGAATTTCACATTTTTAGGTCACAGACTTTGAATCACTTAAATGCAACCGCCAGGAAGACTTCAGCCAATGTTTTCAACAGTGATGTAGTGCCAAATAAAAAGATGGATAAACTATAAATTATATTTCATGCTCAGAGAACAACCACCAATGTAACCAAACAAATAAAAACAAATCATAACTATAATTTCAGAATAGTATGGGTTTGTTTTTTAGTGCTCTTTTTTTCAAAAGATTTGTCTGAACAGGTAGCTACAACTAATTTCACAAATAAAAAGGTGGGTAAACTGAGTTGAGGTGCTTTATCCTCTGCTCACTCAAGACATCAGACATTGAAAATTCATTAAATCAAATCACCTGAATGCAAACAAATAAAATAATATTTCAACTGCCTGATAGACAGGAAGTCATGGAGTAAATGGGCATTGGAAGAGAAGGCTGGATCCAAATAGATGATTCTATTTTATTCTATTCTACATCAATACTGTTGCAGCCTGCTCTGTTGGCGCCACTTATTTGCCTTTGTAACATAAAGAGGATGAGCGAAAAGTTATATGAAGTAAACACTGGCTGTTCTATCACCAGTGTTAGTGTTGATATTACATATATACACAATACACATCTTACTTTGTATTCTAGTGGTGATGACATAAGTGATTACAGCATATAAGCATTACATATAAAAAAAATTTAATAATATTGACTCTATTGAACTAACCAACACTTATGAGCATGTATGTGGTTTGTTTCCCCGTTCCATCTCTTAATTAAGGGTGTTTATTTCATGTGACTGAGGAAGGTGAGAGCTGCTTTTCATTAATGACATCCTCCTTCCCTGAAGGAACTCATACATATGTGTTCCATGTGATACTTTTATGAGTGAAAGTATGGAGTAGTTGAAAGAGAATGAAGAAACATAGAGAGGGGTCATGCCATACTACCAGCAAGTCCTTGATTTCCCCTAATGGCATGTGATGTTTTTATTTGCCATTAGGCCCCAAAGGTCCATTAGAGATGGAAAGGGGAGGGGGCAGTGTGAAGGAGGAAGCAAGGGAGCCATTCTTTTTTGGTCCTGGGTCATGCTGCCCGCCTTAAGATCAGAAACACATGTCGTAATGTTTCCGCCTTGTTCAGTCAATGGGGCTTCAGAACAGGTCGCCCTGACCCCAGGAACCACGGGAAGCACGACGAGGCGCAGTGGTATGCCGGGTGCTACTGTACATCAGAGTCACTCAGCCCTGACAAACAGAGGCAGGTAATGTGCATCGCTAAGCCCTGCCAAACCGACAGAGCGGGACCAGAACACAAGTTGGTGACATCTTCTGTTCAGTATTTTGTTTACTCTATTTTTCCAACATTTTACCTGTTTTTCACCTCCCACTGACTGCAAGAATGCACAATTTATACACAGCTGTAACCACTGCCAAGACTTTTAACTAAAAGTCCAATACAGTTAGACACACAGTCTCTCTCTCTCTCTCTCTCTCTCTCTCTCTCACTCTATCTCTCTCTCTCTCTCTCACACACACACACACACACACACACACACACACACACACACAACTACATACATACACTGACTCAGACATATGAGGAGATAAGGACATATAGGAGGGAGAAATGTTTCTAATATTTCCTAACAGTAGTTCAGGTGTCAGATGAAAAACTTGTGTGAGCAAGAAAAAAATTATTGTAAGGCTGTGAGACTCAATGGCTTGTTAGGAAAGACATATTTTGCAGTGTATGTATTCGGTCAAGATACCCACAGGCAGGTAATGCAGTTTGTGGTCTTCTTTCCACCATTACAGTGCACTCTTGATTCTACGAACACCAACCTGTATTAGAGTCCATTTGGGTCATCCTATCTGCTGAAGAGGACAGGGAATGGGCATCCAGGCTGTGTTCCTGGTGCTGTTGACCTGGGTTGCTTTGACAACTTGCTCACTGCAATCAGAGAGGTAAACAAACAGCTGTGAACACATGAGTTTACAACTATCTCTAATGAAAATGTATGTTCCTGGCATGTTTAAACCAGGGTGAGGTCACACACATGCACGTGCACTAACACGCATGCACGCACACAAGCCATATGCCCACACCTCAGACGCAGACACACACACACACACACACACTCACACACACACACGCACTACATGCACAAACACAGCAAGCTCTCTCTCTCATGGCTCACCTTCAAACATCAACATGATTGAAGGAGGTAGACTGAAACACGAGGACGTGATGACAGAGGGCAAGGAAAGACGATGGGAGGAAGAAAGTAAAGTAAAGACAATGGTCGGGTTCAAAGAGTGAAATAGATCACGGCAAAGCATAAAAGAGTAAGTGATTGGCTTTCTTCTCCCAGCAGTAAAAACAGATTGCAGCTGATCAGAAACTGATCTGATCTGACTCACAAGTTCCAGGCGGCAGTAAAACAGGGATGGATGAATAAAGACAGAGTGAAAAGAGGGGGGAAAGAACAAATAGTTCGCTATGTGAGCGGTTCCAGTTGTTTGATCCTTGTGCTACACTATTGTGTCCTGCTGCGCTTTGCTGAGCATAGCTCATAAAGGTGAGTGGGCGGAGGAGCAGCGCAGCTTCAACTGGAGCATTATTTATGAGTTGCATCCATAGGAGACATGCACAGATCAGCATGAATGCACCTAAAATACATAAAGGGAAATACCCACATATGCACCCACATACAGTATTGTACACACAATTTATCAGCTCCCCCATCTCTATCATACATACAGTATATATGCACAGAAAACACACACAAACAACACAGACTACTCTTTGAGGAGAAAGAAATGTGTGGTGTACACATGTAGTGTGTGTTTCCCATTATCACACCACACATGCCAAATGAAGCAAACATCTCTCACATCATTACTAAGTGTGGCCGATCTAAAACCTCATGATCGTTGACAGGGAATGATTAATTGGCATAGCCAGCTACCCACATATGTTTTCTGATGATATATAAAGGATGTTGCTGGACCTGAAAGACACATTTAGCTTAGCAAAAACATTTTCCTCTTCTCACTCCTTTGACTTTCCTTTACTCTCTGCCTTTCTTTCTTTGTCTCTCTGTCTTTTTGTATATGCTATACCATCCGTCTGATCATTTTGAGCACCCCACAGAGAGAGCACAGAGAGCATAAGATGTTTACACTGCAGAGCGGAGGCTGATCAGCGTGAAACCATAGTGCCACATTCAGTGCCAGTAACTGTTACATCAGTGTTGCAAAAGTTTTTCATCACACTCAATAACCATGAAAGGTTGGTCACAGTTCAAATGAAAGATTCAATGCCTCTCCAGAGAACTATAAGCTTAGATCTTGGATTAGTTCCAGTTTAGCCAGTCAGTCTACTACATTTATGCCTGCCGTAGGGTTGTGTCTCAAAAGATTGTAACAATTGACATCCAAAAATATAATCTAATGGCAATCTGATGATTTGTCCAGTCCAGGGAACCTTTGTGTTGTATTTTTGAGGTTTGTGTTTATGGAGGTGTTGTTTGTACAGTATGTCTACCTTAGTCAAAAAGTCAAAAGTCAACTAAATCTTGTTTTTCACACGTGATTTGAAACGTGATTTGAAGATTTTTTCAAATGTGTTTGATTTTGTTGGTCTTGGTCTGGTCAGGCTCATGTAGTGTGAAGTGGTCGAGGACTCATCAAGACTGAACCTGTCAACAGCCAATGGGAATTTAGTTCAGGGGGGAAGAAAAATGGAATAAACTGGAAAAGTGACTTTTAATAAGAAGAACAAGTTAGGAGGGTTTTACTTTACTTGCTACACTTTTGATAGGTAGCTATACAACTTTATTTGGAGGAATAAATATCTTATAAAATGGTATAAAATGGCAACGTGCCTGGATCAATCCAGGATCAATGAATCCAATCCATTATGCAATTTCGTAATGCTTACAAAATAAGTCTCAAAATTATTATTCTTAACTTAACACTAGGAAATGTGCTGTGTATTGTATGTTCACAGATAAAAATAACCATTGAGTTTCTTACTCCATATGTGACTATAAGTGGACTTTAACACGGAAGGCAATATGATAGTTGAGCAAACCGTGCCAGGAAAAAAACATTGTTTACTTTTTTCTGTTTATAGTACTGTTTAAAGCAGTCAGCTTAATTTGTGATGAACTGCAGATTCAGGGTTTTCTTACTCAGTGAAGAGATGGGGAAAGAAATATGGTACATTATTTAGGTCCATTTACAATTTAAATTAATACAGGTTACACAACAAACCACTGTATTTTTCTTGGCCCACTCATTGTTTTTACTCTGGTGTATACTCTACTCAAATCTCTGTGGTTTAGGGAGGATGTATTTGAACTTTCAGAAATAAATATCTGTTGTTTCATCTTGCAGGGTTTATATAAAAACTCTTTGTCTTCTTGTGGCATTTTCTCCTTATTGTCTAGACTCTGATTGATTCATAGGATCTCTCTGGGATTGGGCCCAGACTTGTTGGTATGGCCAATGTTCTGGAGCACACAGCTTCCAGTTGGAACTCACCCTGACTTGACTAAAAGCCATGTGTGAGAGTAAGAGGGTAAGGGAGTAAGAAACTCATCCAACGCTTTTTTTACATGCAAAAACATTGCTCAATTTTCCTCTTCTTCCTTTGTAGAAAATAGAAAATGTGATTGGCCATCAGGAACTGTTTAATGTCTCATATACATTCTCTGTCTGACATTTTCCTATATGAAAACCTAGCAAAACCTAGCAATGTCTCATATACATTATCTGTCTGACATTTTCCTATATGAAAACCTAGCAAAGGCCAGAAAATGTATGAATAAATATATTCAAGGTTTTATTATGGCAGTCCAAACCATCTTGAGTGGCTGGTCTGTAAGTAATTCTGGGTAAAAACCTGTTGTGTGATAAGCCATGCACAGATGCACAACGCAAACTTCAAATTATGACTACTAATTTGCTCCAGGAGCAACTCTTGTGTATCGGTTTGGTGTACATTGGTTAAAAATTGGAGAAGCCTTTGGGAAAACTTGAGCCCAAACTTTATTTTTGAAAAAATAAAATGCAAAATGTCAGAAAAGCTATCAGTGTTAGCTATGATAGTAATATAATATACAATGTAATGTACTGAGACTTCAGCATACAACACTGAAGTTTAAGGCATGCTTTGGCATCATGTTATGTCATAGATGCAATATGCCATACGCTGTTGTTCTGTGACATCACTGTGACATCACATCCTTCTGTTTCTCTTGAACTTCCAGTGAAATCACAATTACCAGTGTTTCCAGGCATTCCATGGTTGGATCACAATCTCAAGAGTCGATCTTCCTCTGACCTCAGTGATGTCATCTCCCCACAATGCCTTTATATTAATTCTGCAGTGAGTTCTAAAATGTCTGTTTTATTGTGATTCCAATGCGACTTTTGGATAATTAAAATCAATCGGGGGGTCTTAAATAACACAACTGATAGGGGACAGACCAATGGATAGATGAACAACTGCTGGTTGCAGCTAGTATGACAAGGTTCAGCAGACCTCAGTAGAACACTCCAAGAGAACATCTAACTTCAGTCATAATTCACCACTTCAATGTGTAGTGAGGACCTGTTGAAGTCTGAAAAACAAAGAAACAAAAGACAGTGACCTCAGAACAAAGCCTCTGAGGCTGTTGAAGTCCTCAAACAAGGCCATATACAACACGAGAGTGAGAGTGGAGATGAAATGATTTTGTCTTTTAGCTCTTATTTCTGTCCTTGGGTATATTAAGAAAGCCAAGACCTGACCATCTGGCTCTGTTTTGACTTGGAGTGAAGACTAATACAGGCCATATTCACTAGCCTCCAAACACTCACATTACAGTCATTACAACAGCAAGAGCCTGCTGACCTCAGAGCTGGAAAACAAAGATCCATCAAAAACTCATCAGGTGGACTGCTAGGAATCCCGAGCATTCTCTCTCTAGCATTAGCACCCCGCTTATAGCCAAAACTATTCTCACCATCGCTCTGATTTACATGGCCCTTGACACAGATGACAGTCAGTGACAAGTTTATAAATCAGAACCGGCTAGGTCAATGCCAAACCACCAAGTGGATTTTTTGGCTCCAATAACATTTCTGAGAAAGATATCACCCAATTCCAACTTCCAACTATAGCTCAGCAGCAATCCCTTGGTTAGTCATTAGCTGTGAAGGTGTATCAATATGTAGCCTGACCTGCTGTCGAGCTCTGGTCTAGTCCCATAAATCTCTAGGGTAGCTTAGCTGGATCTGACATGGTGTGAAGCTCAAGCCTAGTATAACTGGCAGTACAGACCTTGAATCCTCTTTTATGATTAAGAAATAGGACTCACATAGTGTGTTTAGAAAATGGAAAAACCTGACATGGTATACATGCAATGATGTGTGCAGTGATGATGCTTTGATAATGCATTGATGGATGAATAGAATTAAATGATGACTGGAGAGATTGAATGAAGGAATAAATGAATGAATGTAATTCACGTGGGAAAGCTCCTTTGGAAATGATCTCCTTCTCACATACCCAAAATACAAACAGAGCGAGCAGCTTCCTCAAACACTGGAATGTGTTTGACACTTCAAAGCCAAGTTCACAGAATGTCTCTGGCCTAGAATAAAAGGCTCAACACACACACACACACACACAGGCAGATCCACATCCACACAGCGACATCAGCACAAACTTTCTCACAACAGAGGAATAAGAATGTGTTAATTCTGTCAGGAGAGTGGTCAGGTTTCTTGAAGACCCTCGAGGTGTCACAGCACGAACATAGAGGTCTCTTGGTATTAAGCGTGGAAGGAGGTCAATAAATGTCATGCAGATAAAGACAGATATCCCCTATAAGTGTTTTTGATGGTATCCAACGCATTTTACTCTCTGTAAGTTATTCAGGATTTCATATCTAATATGAAATATAAACTTAGTGACCCAAGATAGTAACATGGAGATGTTTAAGAGATTCTTTCAGAGACCTGTTTTGCTGTAGGTCTATTGGAGGGTATTGGTGCGCATCAATATTTGTTTTTTTTAGTACTGGAACTCATAACCAAACCAGTGGGGCATTATACAGACCCACACACACCAACAGAATGCATTGCTTACAAAAACAACACATATGGTTCTGATTATAACATCTGAAGCCGAAGGAGAGTGGAGGCCAGCGCTTCTGACAAAAGGTCAGTGTCAGGTTGGAGTGGCAGCTTGGCCCAACATTAGAGAGGCTCACCAAGAACCAAAATGTTATTGATCTGATCCACAACAGGGGGGTGTGTTCCAGTTGTGAGCTGGCACACTGTCAGTACACTGTCCGCCAACATTGCTAAAGAGTGCTGGGTGGTAATGCATTATAGTAATGTACTATTCCCAGTGACAAGTAGTAAAATTAATTACTATTTCATTCTTAAACAGCATCAGATGGGAGAGAACTTAATAAAACAAACAGTGTAACAAATGACTGCTCTCAGGGAGTAATGACTCAAGAGTGATGCATTAGTTTTTTGAGTAACACCCAACCTAACCCAAACCGCTCCACAGCTCCTGCACTGCAGCTGATCCTACCCTCTGACATCTTTGAATAATGCATACAGTATTGTATATGTGTGTATATCTAGGAGGGAGATGCAAAAAGACCTTGTGTGAATTTCCAAATACAGTAGTATTAAAATCAATCTTAATCTTGGTACCTGGTGCATTAAAAAGCAATAACTGCATTGAGAATCCTGTAAGAGACGTTTCACTGCAGTGCCAAAGGGGAAGTGTAGAGTAACAAGAACCCTACACCTCTGTGACTGAGCCAGATACGTTTTGAACCTCTGGAGCCTCTCACACAAGAAGTTGCTATGCTGTGTCATGACCTTGAAAAGGCAAAGGTCACATCAGACAGACCTGACAGCTGTTCACGTGTGTGACTAATGTCACGTCGATCAGACGGGTAGAGAGAAGTGTTCTGCAGTACTACTGGGAGTCTGTGAAACCTGAGTCTGAACGTATTCAGAAGTTAAGTCACACAGAGCTGGATTCCAGGAAAGTTGTCCTCCAAAGCCTACACACACACACACACACACACACACACACACACACACACTAACCCTAACCCTAACCCTCCATTCCAAACCGTGTACGTCATTGGGCTGCACGGGGAAAGTCATCATGATAGCTTACTAAACCTAACCCTAACCCTAACCCTCACACTCACAGTTTTCACTCATCTCATCTCAATTATAGCAGCAAACAAGTCCCTACTTATAGAATGTTTACTTCAATATATCATCCATTAATCTTGAATCTTGAACAATAAGACCACTGCAGAGAGAGTTGGTTGTGTCCCAGGGCACGTTTTCTCGTTTTCTTGCCAATTGTGCAGGATAGACACACGGAGGGGCCTCAACCCGAAACAGCTTAACACTTACTGAACTTACTGGCATTCATACACAAGTTTATTCTAGTTCCAAGCATGTGGAAGAAAGTGATGAGTCACATTTCAACAGTAAAGCAAAGCATTACCACTAAGGGACTCAAGAGTTCGCTATCAAATTTCTTCTTCCTTTCATATGGCTGATCTGCTGGGTCTTCCCATGGCACACTGAGTTCTACAAAGTAAACAGTCCAGTCCTTGGACCACAATATGAGTCCAGGTCTTAGGCTGGTGCTGACTACTACTAGGACTGCTGCTGGTCCATATCTGTTTTCATTTTCCAATCCTTCGCTTCCCCAAACAGTTAAGGAATTGTTGTTCTCGTTTGTTGCTGCCAGGGACTTCAACTCAATAATTGTTGCAGTAAAACCTGCTATTGGGGTCAGCACACCTGTTGATAGATAAACACCCTGGATAAGCTGAACTTGCATCACACTTAAGATAAGATACGCTTTTGATCAATAACGCAAAAAGAGCCACAGAAACGGAGCATTCCACACAAAACCTAAACCATGTGCCAATCAACTCAAACTATTTAATTTAGGGTGGATATGTTTTAATTGCACAAAACTAAATCATGTTGTCTATACTGTGGATACTATGTTATCTCACTACAACTACCCCAAAAATGTACTAAATTATTAGGAGAGAAACCTCCACATGTAAGGAAGGACGTTGAGAGAGGTGTTGTCTCATGTAAGACGATAGTTTTTCCAAACCGCACTATTCCTGCCGTGCACCTCCCACAGAGGTGGGCCCCCAGTCTTAACCTAGTGGTGAGTGTGAAGAGCTGAGGCCAATGCTGTATGTGCCTGCATTCCTCAGAGCCTACCAGCCAGTTGAGACATTTAACAACCGACCTGCCCCTCCACACCCCTCCTAGCCAACACAGAATGAAGAGAAGAGAAGAGAGGGATTACTGTATATCAGTTTTCCCATAGTCAGCCAAAAACATCCAGTGTGGTCCTGACAGGATGGTGCCATCTGAGAGGGATGAATTGCAAATACAGACTTAATGATTTACTTACTTGTCACTCATGACTGGCGTGAAAACCTATTTTTTTCTTCTCCAGATCGTCTTACTATTGTAGCTTGAAACATAATTTAGCTGTGTTTGTAGTATTCCATCATCTGGAGTAAATCAGAGCCAGAGGGCAACAGCTTCCTTGGCCAGAAAGATGCTGAGCCAGACTCAACTTTGTGATCAGCAGGATCAAACAGATCAAGCATTATTTACTACCCATGGGTGCGCATGCTCACACACATACACCCACAACCTGTTTTGAGCTACGCTTTTCTCATCTCCTGTCCCCCCACAGCCCTCTAAGCCTCTTATCACTGCAATTTGCCATCTCTAAGAAGAGGCTTAATTCTTCAGTTATAAGGAGTTGGATGAAGACATAATTAGCTATACTTCCTGGAAGATGAACTCTGTTAGCAGATTAAATCCAGTTTGATTGGGGTTTAGAAATGGGCGTGATGCAATGCATAATTGAAATAATCCTTGCTCGTATCAAGATCACCCTGGAGAAATGAAAATAGATGAAAACCAACCCAGAAGCCAATCTTTTCAATGACTTTGTCAGAAAAAAATACAACCTGTGTATTATTTTCTAGAGTAGGTCAGTGAATCAAACGTGTGGCAGACAGCAGGCCTGGGAGACGCCTCCCCAATACAGGATTAATAGACTCCTTTTCCCTGGTGCCCCTTTTAGCCACCTCAGTAAGGCCTGGAGAAAACAGCCTAATGGCAGAGCAGTGACCAGGGTCACTGATGGTGTATCAGGTGTAAAAACATGGACACATTTACAGGAATGTTTTCTCCACTGTGACTGCTGTAGCTAGAGCAAATCAATGAGCATTCATGGTCTCTGGGTGGAAAACATGCCATGTTGAAGCAATTCAAGATTGTGATTCAGTCAGTGGTGAGGATGATGGATCTTGCACCGCCCCAATTAACCCATAGATCAGATAGTCAGAGAAGATAAGAGGAGAGGAGAGGAGAGGAGAGGAGAGGAGAGGAGAGGAGAGGAGAGAAGTGTTGTTGAGGTGTTGTTGTCCACATGGGGTGTGTTGTCCAGATGTTGGAGATAAGTAAACAAGAATTTCGGTGACACAAGCAACAGAACATGCCGACCTCGCTCTGCCACCATCAAAGGTAATTGATGAAGGGGATTCCCATAAACCCTCACTCCGTCCAAATTACTGGTTACTTACCACAAACACAAGCGTAATGTGTCACTTATCCCTCTGTGGTTTGAATATGATTGTTAGGCTAGTATACATTAACTGTGTCCATGAAATCAGGACACATTCTGTGTTCTCATCAAGGTCGTCTGTCCACAGATGTTTGTTTATGTGTTTGTGTGTGTATGTGTCATGGTCCCAGCTGGGCCTCTCCCTCATTCCTAGTATTCCTGTTGTTTTTTCCTTCCCTGGTGTTTCTTGCTGGTCCCCTATTTGTCCTCTCTCTGTCTGTGTATCTGGGCGGGGCGCCCTGTCAGACTCCTGCCGCCAATCCACCTGCACACCTGCGACTCATCCACTCATCAAGTACCTGCAGCATAAATACCCCTGCTCTACACTCCAGTCTTCGCCAGATCGTTCAGTTCTCCAACGTGGTACTAACGCATGGTCAATCTTGAGCTCTAGTGTTGTTATTACTCGTGTTTACTCTGTGATTACCCTGTGCTTCAGCTTCAGGTCAGTCTGCGTCCCAGCCGTCAGCTCAGCTCTCTCTGCCAGCCTCGCTCCATCACCACTCCGGCTCAGCTCTCCATACCTACCGTCTCAATAAATTGCTGTTTTTGGGTCCTAAACCAACACTACCTAACAGGATGTGTGCATGTGCATGAGTGTGTGCATGTGTGTGTGCATGTCTGTATCATGAGGGATGTGGTGAACAAGCAGCTTTGTTACAGGAAACATAATAATTGTGAGGCAAACACTTGGTAGGACTTAAAGTGTGTGTGAGCTGTGGTTTCATGGGTCCTAAACATTGACTCACAGATTCTGACTGACTAAAACAGTCCCTCTAAAACACCCACAAGTAGAAGTCACACAATTTTCATGGTTGTGATTGATTCATCAGTATCAGAGGGACTCTTAGAATTCAGAAAAAACGGTCTTTTGTGGTTTCAAAGGGAACAAAAATAACAAACATAAAAACAAAAGAATCAAATGGTGGTTTGATTGAAGAGTCAATTGATTGAAGAGCTGATTTGGACTCATTAGTCCTGGACCACTATGACTGGATGGTATTTTCATGTGACACAGCTGGACAACAAATGTGACTTCGACAGTGTTAGTGTGTTAGTGTACATTTTCCAAATTTAATCTTGTAGCATTTATTGTTATAATGCATAGATGCAAGCATAGATCGGCAGACATTTATTTATCTTTAAAAAATTCACATCAGGGGGTGCAAAACAGTTTGGTGACTTACGTCTAACAATTTATCACATTGGACAAATATTAATATCTTGACAGTCATCGGTAATAACTCCACACATCCAGCCTATAAATAGCTTTTTGGTGGCAAGTTGAGTCTATTAATTTAGATGATGCTTCTTTGTTGTTTTTTTGTGAATTGACGTCCCTGACTATTTCATTGTAGCAGTTAGGATACATCACAGACGCGTCTCACCAGGCATGGGGGCGGAGGAGACACAAATTGAGCGCTCATACCACAACCGCTCACACAGAAATCACTCCTGTCCCTGTGCGCCCCAGACACAGCGGACCGACCAGAGGAATTATTTCGTTGGATCCTTTAAAAAATGTGGACTTTCTTTCCTTCCATTGGTATTTTTATTTCGCTAGAAGTGGAGTAACTTTATTTTGCAGTTGTCGATATTGAAGTGCGGTGAGGGAATTCTGGATAATTAATCTATATTTCAGTCGTTATCTGCATGTATTAACATTTTATATATATACACCATCCGTATCGTCTTTTAAAGAGATCCCCCCTCTGTTAGATGTATGTAATTGTTTGACTACTAATGTGTTTTTTTTGTCCACCCTAACTGCATATTGCGCTCATATCTAATAGCTACTAAAGCCCAATAATTTCTAGTTTTGAGGACTATAACGCAATACTGTCGTAATTTGCAGTTTATATAGGATATATGTTGGATTATACATTATCTGATTACTCTTTCATTCAACGTGTTGGTGTTTACTATCTATCTATCCATATTTGTCTAATCTCTCTCTTCATTGCCTTTATTGTGTAGTATTGTGTGTAGTATTGTCATTCCCATTAAGAGTGACGCCGCAGCAATCTGTTCCTCTCTCTCCAGGAGGATCTCATTAATGGTAGAAGAAAAAGTATAGCCCCCCCTTGTCCTGTGACTGACAGTGAAGTCCCATACCCAGCCACAATGAGTGTGTGTGCCTGCAGCGCTTCATACCTGCGGCGGTGGCTGCTGAAGGCTGTGTTTGTCTTGGCCACCGTGCTGCCGGCAAGCAGCGGCTGCCCCAAATCATGCGCCTGCTATGTTCCCACCGAAGTGCATTGCACCTTCAGATACCTGACCGCAATACCTGACCAGATCCAGCCAGCTGTGGAACGAATTAACCTTGGGTGAGCTCTCGCTTTCCTCTTTCTTGCCACCTTTTTCCACAGATTGGACAACAATTATCGGAGGCAGAGCTGCTCTGGAGACAGAACCCATCTTATTGGTTGAGTCAAACATTAACGGGTGGAGCCAAAGAACCAAAGTTTTGTCTGACCCAAATAAATTAAGTTACAAGCAGCCATTGGCTTTACAATAGGCAGTTGAAGTACACACACCATTTTTTATAGTGTTGTGATAACTTCCAAAATGGTGAGAAAGCTGTGTTTCAGAATGTCCTAAGAGAATACCAAGACCAAGACCACACAAAGTTATTTTTGCTGTGAGTCCACTGTGCTGCAGCTAGCTAACAACCTTCTAGTTAGTTTACCCCAATCCAGTCCTCAAGGAGCCCCTGTCCTGGAGGTTAAAGCTCCAGCTCTACTCAGGCACACCTGAGCCAATTAGAGGCCTCACAATTTCATGATACTTTAACTGGTTCAGGTGTGCCTGAGTAGAGCTGGAGCTAAAACCTCCAGGACGGGGTCCTTGAGGACTGGATTGAGAACCATTGATTTAGCCTATAGCAATCTGAGTAAGCTAGTTAAATGGTCTACTGACTGCACAAAATGAGTGAATAAAATAGAAGTTACTGCCATTTATATTGTTATTTGATCAGAGTTCCTTCTTTGCTTTTCGTTCCTTCAAGTTTGCCAGTTAGCTAACTCATGCTCCGAAAAAACTGTAGGCTTAACTCCACCAAAGAGATTATTTCTGTCTCCAGATCAGTTCTGCCTACGAAAAATATTTGTATAACTAAAACTCAAATATGTATCTTTCTTACTCCCACTTAGTGTTGTGGATGGCAACACACTGCTCAGTAACACATTACAGTAATGGCATCACGTTTCTGAGAAACAACTAACGCTAGTATAACAAATCATAATGTAAAAAATATGAAAAAATCATACTTTTTGTCCCATTGTCTATGAATTTATATAAATATTTTATTGTATTGTATTTACTGTTGGCTGTCAACATTCTAGCAGACAAAAATGAATTCCCATAGATGAAGTTTCTATTTTGCTTCTGTCTTTAGGTACAACAGCATAACCACCTTGAGAGAGAATGATCTTTCAGGACTTGAACACCTAGAGCTCTTGATGTTGCACAGCAACACCATCCATAGTATTGAAGACAGGGCCTTCCTAGGCCTCAGGTCCTTACAGGTAAAAGCATGTTTTAGTTTGTCTTATAACAGATTAACTCAATGACAGATTTGATTTATAAGGATGTTTCTTACAAGGCTGCCTGCATCCAATGCTTAAATTCATGCTTAGTGCATGATGTCAACAAATATTTCCATGTGATTATTAAATAAACAGTTGGGCTGTTTTATAATAGTGTAATGTCAGTTCTCAATAATGTATAGTATATTTACGTCGCAGTCTTAATTCAATAACACTGTTTCATTGCCAAATGTTTCCAAGTTCTTAATGATGTTCTCACAGGTTCTGAAGTTGTCCTACAATAAAGTAAAAGAAATAAAGAAGGAGACATTCAAAGGCCTGGACGGCCTGCTGAGACTCCACATGGACCACAACAGCATTGAGTTCATCAGCCCAGAGGCTTTCTATGGTCTTACCAAGCTACAGTTGGTCCATCTGGAGGGAAACTACCTCCAGCAGCTCCACCCAGACACATTCATCACGCTGAGGCACAGCCAGGTGTTCAAGGTGTCCTCAGTGAGAAACATCCACCTATCAGACAATCTGCTCACCAGCTTGCCTGCAGATATCTTCACAGGCTGCTCCCAGTTAGAGAACCTTTTCCTCCATGGCAACCCCTGGTCGTGTGATTGCCATATGAAGTGGTTCCCAGTGTGGGCACAGAGGAACACAGGTGAGCAAATGAGAGCCTGTTTGCTTTGGAACAGTTTGGGAGCATTTAGGGAGTTGGAAGTTAATAACATGTTTACAAGGGAACTCCTTTTTCGCTATTCTGCACCTGTGACCTAGCGATTCAAATGGCGCTGTGAAATATTTTACCTTAGGTAAAGCAAAAATATCCCTTAATTAAAACCTTAAGTGGGCACTGATTGGCAGTTTTACTAATCATTTAGTGAATGAGTGACTTAATCCAGACAGGGCAAGCCACGTCTGGCGAAATCACTTAAAGCATTAACACATTAATAGTTTGTTCTACTCAGAGTTTTGAACAGATAAAGTATTTTCTCCTATAAACTAATGGTGCATGGGATTGTATCCAACAAGAAAGGAATGTCAAGTCAAGTAAAGTTTATTTGTATATTTTTTATGTTTTTGTATATCATTTGTATGTATACATTTCCCCATGTTTCCAAGCACACGTAGGATTTGTTCGTACCAAAATAACAAATTCAGATACGAACAAAATGATGAATCCGACTATGTTCGTAGAAACGTTTGAACTAAAATTATACGATCAAATCCGATCGTACGCACGTTTTGTGAATGATGTCCATTGTGACTGTACAAATGTTCTTTTCTGACATGCAACCATCTAAACACTACACAATATTTCCAGGCATGCTGAAATGCAAGCGAGACAGGAAGTATGCCAGAGGCCAGCTGTGCCCTGTCTGTGAGAATCCTGCCCCTTACCACAGCAGATCAATCGCCCTTCTCCACAGTGATGCCTTCATTTGCACCAAGCCCTGGATCCAGCCCCATCTAAAGCAGAGAAACATCAGCCTGGATGAGGGAGGCTTCACTCCTGTCTCCCCCAAGGACTTCATTGCCCCAATTGGCTCCATACAAATGAACCTGACTGACCAGTTTCATAATGATGCCAGCTTATCCTGCACTGTCCAGATGCCCTCTGCCTTGGATAACCTGACAGTGACCTTGGAGGGAGAGGGGGAAAACAATGTTACAATGCTTACAGCCGGCATAGCTACCTCTCTAGTCTGTAACATTGACTATGAACACATCCAGCAGCTGTGGCGCATTCTGGCCACCTACAGTGACTCTCCCATGAGACTGGAGAGGGGCCTGATGTTGGCCAGGAGCCCAGAGATGGTGTACAGGTACAGCCAGATCAGACCTGAGGAGGGACAGGATGAGATCCACACAGACATTGAGGCTGAGATTAAAGCTTCTCCTGCATGGCTGATGCAGGGGGAGGTTCATTTCCAGCTAGACCGGACTACCACCACTTTCTCTACTCTGCATATTAAGTACAGGTCTGTGGTCAACCTACGTCTGGAGAACACATCACCTAAGAGGGACCGCTACAGCTGGACCATGATCAAACGGGACAATGAGACCAAGACTGAGCACACCGTACTCACAGGTAGGAGCTAGAGATTAGTGGTGAATAAACCAGCTTTTTAGCTGATATGACATCCACTCATCTAACTACAAATAAAGCAAAACACACATCAATCCATATCTGCTCACCATTTAATTCTTAATTGATGAATTAAAACCTAGTAACCTGTAAAAATGTCAAGATTGTGAATCTTTCACGACAACCTAGAAAGCTAAAATGCCAATGCCAAGTTGTTGACTGCCTTTAAACATAGGACACAAAATGTTACCCCATGAATTTTGTCTATGAAATCTAAAAACACCATGTTTGATTTTGCATGAAATCCATTTAGTGCCCGTGCTTGTGCTCTGAGAGGTAATTCTGTATTAGAATTATAATAACACATACATATCTGTTCTATTCTATTCTATTCTATTCTATTCTATTCTATTCTATTATGATATCATCATATATCATATATATATTTATATTATCATCATATCATAGGTGGTGTGGCACAGTTGAACTGCCAGACCCTGGGTGAGCCAAAGCCTTCAGTGGAGTGGATCTTACCAGATGGCAGTAAGGTCAGAGCCCCTTACTCCAGTGAGGACAGGAGGATCATAATCACAGCTGATGGGAAGCTCGCTGTACGCGGAGCAGATACAACTGACACGGGACTGTACCGGTGCATTGCCACAAACTACCTGGATGCAGATATGCTCAGCTTCCGGGTGACGGTTCTATCCCCTAATGTTGAAGAAGCAGAGGCCAATGGGGTTCAACTCTCTCAACCACTGGGTGAAAATCTGTTTTTGGACTGTGGCTCCACAGGCAGCCCTGAGGCCTCAGTCCAGTGGATACTACCTGACCACTCAGTGCTAGACAAGTCTCATGGGAACAGGAAGGTGTATAAGAATGGAACCCTGGGGATTCAGGGCCTCACAATGAAGGACCGAGGGTTTTACAGGTGCCTGGCTGCTAACCACCTGGGGGTTGACCTGCTGGTGTCTCAGGTGACAGTGACTGGAGAAGGCTCTGAGAAGATGATGATGGTTGTGGACAATGAGGCATCAGGGATGGGGATGGAGGTCAAGGTGGACCCCAACTTGGCAGAGAAGGTCTCCCTCAGTGAGATCCCCTCTTACAGCCCTTCTGACAGAAATAGTCAAGAGTCCAGGACCATTACCTCTGACCGACCCTACCCCAGACTCAGGTCACAGGGCAGAGGAGGCTCTGGAGGTAGGCTGGGACAGAGGAGGAGGGGTCCTTTAAGCAACAGACGTGTCTGGAGCAATAGGAGAGTCTTTGATAAAGCACCCAGGAAAGTGGATCCACAGAAATTTGCTGAATTTATGAAAAAGGCCCAAGATGGGTCAAGAATAAAGATTGGCACTGAGAGAGAGAAAGTCAAATACGAAGACTCAAACACTGTTTTTTCTGGTGATGGTGAAAGAGGCTCTGGTGAGGATCATAATGAAGATCGACTCATCAGTGTGCCAAGCATAGTCAAACCAACTACAGATAACCCACAAGAAAGTAGAACTACAATAACATTTGGGCAAGAGAACTATGAGACTAATCAGACTGAAACCATAACAACTACACAGAAAAGTCAGCGTAAGGTTTTAACAACAACAAGGAATAGTCAAGCCATTGCCATGGAAACCACAGAGAGCCCAGACAGCAGTCAGATTAGTTTCACTCAGGTAACAGAAAACAAAGATACTCTAACAACAGAGTCATATCCACAGTCAGATCCTACACCAATCAAATCCACATTCACACACAGTCCAGCGAGATGGAGAGAAAGTCAAAATGATGCAGTCACCTCATATGACACTATGTCAGACCATACTGTTGATGAGTCCAGTGAGTTTTATGCCCTGGAAAGAACTACCAAACTTCCCTCAGACAGACATCCAGTCACTCTCCACCTAACTGTGACAGAAACATCAGAAGAGACCCAGCTCCAATTCTCAGGAGAACCGCCTGCAGAACCAGAGTCCTCCACCAGGGCAGTGCTTTCTTTTGTCACAGACCCCAATGTTACTCCAATGATGGATGGACCAGGCTCGGTTGAGCCAATTGTCCACACCTCCACTGACCCAGAAAGCCAGACCACCTTCACAGCCGTCACCACCACAGAGAGACAGCAAGACGAGATCACCTTCCACACCACCCAAAGGATCAAGTCCCCACGCCTGCCTGCTGGATCTACTATTATCTCCCACCAGCAGATCCATATCATCCCACCCAAGAAAGGCAGAGGAGGGGGCCGCAGGAGGACCTTCCAAGGACACAGGAGGATCATCAAACCCAACAGGATCACAGATATACACTCCTTCATCAGTAAATTCAAACAGTCCACAATGAAGAAGGAAGGGAATGCCACAGTGCCATATACTATTGAACTAACTACAGGTAGGCAGCCATGGTGTTTGTTTTACCTTTATCATTGGCTATTTTGATAGTGTTTAATGTGCCACTGTAAATGTTTTTTTATATAATTTTTAATATCTATATATTTTAGATGATACTGTATAGAAATATGCAAAATATATCTATCTATCTATCTATCTATCTATCTACTGAGGAGTTGGAACTGTTGAGCATTGTTATTTTTTTCTCCCAGACCATAACTGTGATAAGGACGAGAAGAAGACAGCGACCAGTGATCTGCGGCTTGTCACACCAACGTCTCCCAGTGCACCTTTACACAGAACAGAGAAACCTGACTCTACACAACATACTGCAGCTACTACCACTAACTATGACATTACTTCAAAGGTCCCCTCCACCCATACCCAGTCTAGGCCAGAAGTGTCTAGTGACTACATCACCTCTGCTGATGCCCCTGAGTTTGAGCCTACTCCTGATCCTGCGGAACCAACGATCTCCACCACCACCACCACTGTCACCACCTCCAAGGTTATCCTTGGGAGGATTCCATGGAACAGGCTGTTCGGTGGCAGAGGCAGGCAAAGAGACAAGATACTGGACAGGCTACGGAAACCATCTACCACCACAGAAACCTCAACCACAGTTGAAACTATAAAAATGACCCCAACTAAAACCGCTGCTGCTCCGCCCACAGTTGAATCTCTGGCTGAACCTGAAACTAGGTCTCCATCCAGACACAGAGAGACCACAGAGAGCTCATCAGATGATGAGTATGCAGATTTCTTCTCTGCTGCTTCTCAGCTTACAACACCGTGGCCGAGCTCACACCGTCAAACAACTACCAGACCATCCTACCACTCCAGGTCCTCCACTACTTCTGAAACACCACCAGAGTCCCAGACCATACCTTCCCCACCTACAGTCAAACCACCTTCAAAGACAAACCCTGATGAAGCCTTATCATCTGGGTCTGGGGGATATCCTGGCAATTGGTTTGTAATTAAACAGAGGCCTGGTGGAGCAGGAGGATGGCTGGGTCGGAAGAGGAGGCCCTTCAGAGGTAGAAGACCCTTCAGGAAACCTACTACTACAACTAAAGCTCCTATCACCACACCAGAGGCTACAACTACTAAGGAAATAGCTATGGAGACAACCATGGAAACCACCATGGAGACCACCACACTACTTCAGCGGACCATCTCAGTCTCAAAGCCCCTATACACTCCATCCAGGGAGGCAGACAGATCTGCTATGACTGTCTCCACTGATCAGATCTCAGAGGAGGAGATAGACTCATATGAAGATGTCTGGAGTGAGTCCACCTTTAGCAGTTCACCAGCCTATGCAACCAACAGACCATGGACCACCTCAACCATATCTACAACCACATTTAGGCCAACTACCACAGAAAGGTCATATACCACATCCCAGAGCAGAGTCCATAGCAACATTAGACCACCAAAAGAGAGGAACAGTGGTCTTATCACACAGACTCCAGTGATTAGGAGAATCAGACCTACTGTGGCCAGTAGTGGAACCAGAAGCAGTTCAGGGAAAGGCCTCACCTTTGACACAAGGGCCATTCTCACAGCAGAGCAAGGCTACACCAACACCCCTGCCCCATACAACAACAAGGACATACACAATGCCATCACCAATGTCTATAATCATGTTATTGGCCATGAGGCTACAAGTGCCAATATTGTGGGCTTTGAGCCCTCTACCAAAGACATGCCAAGCAAGCCCAAGATTGTGGGAGGCAATGCAGCCAGCTTCACTGTATTGTCCAACTCCGACGCCTTCCTGCCATGTGAGGCTGTTGGAAACCCCCACCCAATCATCAGCTGGAAACGCTTCTCCTCCAGCACAGGTGAACAAAGATAATTTGTTTAAAATGGTATTTTGAGCTTTTTTAATGTGATACTCTGATGTTCAAGTGTAGCCTGAAGGTAGCCTAAGAACCATGTCAAATTTGAATTCATTGTTCGATTCTCTAGGAATAGCTACACAAACATCAGCAATATTTAGACATTCTAAGGAAATAAATGTCACAGACTCAACTGTAGTATGTTTCAGATTTCAATGTCTCTTCTTTCAGGAAGCACAATTACCATCAAGGGAAGGGTGGGCAAGTTTCAGGCATTCAACAATGGCACACTATCCATCCAGAATACAAACATTAAGGATCGTGGCCAGTACTTATGTCTAGCTGAGAATGATCATGGATCAGACAAACTGCTGGTCACCCTCTCTGTGGTGGCCTACCCCTCTCGGATCCTGGAGCCAAAAATGCAGGAGATAAAGTCCTATGCAGGGAAGACTGTGGAGATGAAGTGTAAGTCAGAGGGTCGGCCCACACCTATGATATCCTGGATCCTGGCCAATCGGACCCAAGTTAGAGGTCATAACTCAGACAAGGGGAGGGTATCAGTGACTAGTGAGGGGACCCTGATCATTGAGCAGGTGTCTGTCTATGACAGAGGTCATTACAAATGCATCGCCAGTAACCCAGCTGGAGCAGATACTGCTACAGTCCGACTGCAGGTGGTGGCAGCTCCCCCAGGCATCCTGGAGGAGAAACGGCAGCAAGTGAGGGCTGGTGTAAGCCAGAGCTTGTGGCTACCCTGCACTGGCCAGGGTAATCCCCAGCCTACTATTCACTGGGTCCTCTATGATGGGTCAGTGGTACAATCCACCAGGCCTGCTAGTGACCCCAGGGTGTCTGTGTATGGAAATGGCACCCTCCACCTTAAGGATGTGACTCCAGCAGACAATGGGAAATATGAATGTATTGCTACCAGCTCTACAGGCTCAGAGCGAAGGGTTGTGACTCTGACAGTAGAGAAGCGAGAGTCTGCACCTCAAATAGTGGAGACGTCCCAGCGCATGACAAAGCTGTCCTATGGGGACCAGCTGAGACTGAACTGTTCAGCCACAGGAGACCCCAAACCCAAGATCATTTGGAGACTGCCTTCTAAAGCTGTGGTGGACCAGTGGCACAGGTAAACATGCACTGTTCATTGCTAAAAATGCACAGAAGCAGAGAGAGTTACAACAAACACTTTACACACAAGCAAAATATACACAGATATACATTAATTGACCCTTCAAATTTAAACATTTTAAAACACAGCTGTGATGCTCTTGCACAAGCAGACAGGGCTTATAGTTGTCTGTGGAGCGTTTTCTTCTTCAATTTAGTTAGTAATAAGCCTCCATTCATGCACTGAACACCCAAAATCCTAGACTTTGCAAAGGTAACTAGAATTGGAGACAGACGTACTTCATCAATAAAGACAAGTCTTTGAATATCAGTTGAGCCCTTGAGCACATCTTGAGCACATCATACGGAAAAATGTAACATCTGTGAGGATCATTGTATATCATTGTATATATATATAGAAATATTTCTGTTTCCATTTTAAAGTCATGTTCTCAGGTTTCTATATTTCCTCATTTGTGGTTTCATGTGTTGACCCTTTGGGTTATCCCCCTAAGGTATAGAATAATGGTGTCAGTGTTTTGATGTAATGATTAGACAGTTCCATGAGCTCCTTGACCAGACTGATTCATGGCTTATCTGGTTCAATCTAATTGAAAACATTAGTGATACAGTGATTAAAATGGCTATAGAAAAGAAGCCAGTGCAAAAGAACTTAGAAGCTAGCTTAGAGGTCAGAGGATTTTTGAAGTGTACCTTTTCTTTCTTTATTTTGGATCACTAGTATTACTTTATGGTATTAGCTATTTCCTATGAAGAAATTCTGCATGTCAATGAGCTCTGATGTCTCTATGGAGAACAGTGTAATAGACCTCAAATGAACCGGAGTCCCATTATCACAAGCCACAGTCTATGTTGAAGCTTTACTTAGTTACCACAGCCAGTTTCAATACTTTCTTCATGAATATTTTCTCCATTTTCGGTGGAGAGTGGAGTAAAATATGAGACAAAAATTACTAACTAATGATACTAGAGTTATTTTCAGAAATAACAAACAAGCAAGAACAGGGATGTTTTCCAAGTTGATATTTCAGTCAAAATACAATACCAAGCTAGTAGAGAAACATGAGAGTACCATAAGTACACTGGTTTCTAGATAGTGGGCTTCATATTTATGTAACCAATTTGTTTGACATGTAACCTATCTTCATGCATCAACATGGAAAAAAGCAGATGTAAAAAATGTCTTGGTTTACTGGTCAGTTCATAAAATCATAGTCCCTTCAGTTTCATTAGTGGGTAAATAATTATATTTCATTTTACTTTTCCTGGATTTATTGTCCAGTTTAAACTATTTGAAGATTTGCTTGACAACCACATGTTTTCTTTTAAGCCCTTTATTATAAAACAGTAATATACAAGAGAGCTTTACTGTGATTATTGGTATGACGGTGAAGCAGCTAGGTGCTAGACGCTGCCATTTACCATCAGCTTTTATAAATTGGCTACTAAGGCATGTGTAGTATATAAAAGGTTTTCCTGAAAGTAGTGTACAAAGATTAGAATAAATATAGGATAAAACAAGAAAGCTTACTAATTAGCTTCCTCATTACAAGTGTTGGCATATTACCCAAAAAAGCATGGCTAGCTGTGCTTTATGGGAATTATCAGCACAGTTAGAGCATGCCTTTTACCTATACATTTATTTTGCTGAAACTGTCTGATGTCTAATATTGTTGGCCAACTGTTGAAACAAAACATTTGATTGACAAGGGCAATTATAAGTATTAGTTAAACTACTTGAGGAAAACTTCTACATGTCAAGACATGACAGCTGCTGTCTTTGCAGAGTATTCAAATTTAAACAGACAATATTCCTCAGTCCTTGTCCTACAGTAGATGTGGCCTATCTGTGCACATTCTAAATAGAAATCCTGCTATAATATTCTGTGTACTTGATCATACATATTTTGTCCTCCACTAATTTTCATGTTTTTCTCCAGGATGGGCAGCAGAATCCAGGTCCTCGATAACGGTACTCTTATCATTAACTCTGTGAGTGATAAAGATGCCGGGGACTATCTCTGTGTGGCACGAAGCAAGATTGGTGATGACCTCCAACTCATGAGGGTCAGTGTGTCGCTGAGGCCAGCCAAGATAGAGCCTAAGGTCTACAGCAATAAGCAGGTGCCCTACGGTAATGACTTCAAGGTGGATTGTAAGGCCTCGGGTGCTCCACAGCCAGAGATCTCCTGGGGTCTACCAGACGGTACAGTGGTGAACAGCGCCCTGCAGTCTGACAGCAGCAGTGGAGGAGGACGTGTACGACGCTATACACTGTTTGACAATGGAACACTCTACCTCAACCAGGTATGCTGGAGTTACAGTATGTCATCATCCTCATTGAATTAAAACATTTTTTTAAACTTTTACATCAATGTGATGTTTCTCCAGGTTGGCATGTCAGAGGAAGGGGACTACACCTGCTATGCTGAGAACCAGGTGGGCAAGGATGAGATGCATGTACATATCACTGTGGTGACTGCTGCCCCCAGGATACGCCAACCTAGCCAGACCTATGCCAAGGTGAAGCCTGGAGGGAATATCCGCTTTGACTGTGAAGCAGTTGGAGAGCCCAAACCAAAGATCCTGTGGATGCTGCCCACCAACGACATAATTGCAGCATCTAATGAGCGCTACTTAATGCATGTTAATGGCTCTCTGGATATTAGGGATGTGAAGCTGATTGATGTTGGAGAGTATGTGTGTATGGCTCGCAACCCCGCTGGAGAAAACAGCAAAGTCTACAAGTTGGACATAGATGGAAATCCACCAGTGATCAATGGCTATCACCAGAACAGGACTGTAATCAAAGACACGGCAGCTAAATACTCCAGGAAATTTATTGACTGTAAAGCTGAGGGAAATCCAGCTCCGACTATCACCTGGATTATGCCTGATAACATCTTCCTGACAGCACCATACTTTGGCAGTAGGATTAACGTCCATCATAATGGGACGTTAGAGATCCGGAATGTGCGGCCAACTGACACAGCAGAGTTCATCTGCATGGCGAGGAATGACGGAGGAGAGGCAGTAATGGTGGTACAGCTGGAGGTGACCAGTATGCTCCGACGGCCCATCTTCAAGAACCCCTTCAATGAACGTATTGTGTCTCGTATGGGGAGGACCACAGTTCTGAACTGCTCTGCCGATGGACACCCAGTGCCGGAGATGATCTGGACCTTGCCTAACGGGACTCGGTTTACTGGTGGGTCCGACCGTGGCTCCCGCCACCATCTAGGCAGCGATGGGACTTTTCTCATCTACAACCCTAGCAGAGAGGATGCTGGGAAGTACCGCTGTGCTGCTAAGAATTCCATGGGCTACATAGAGAAACTAATTGTCTTGGAGGTCGGGCAGAAACCTTACATCCTGACAAGGCCTAGGGGCATCATACGCAGCGTCTCTGGGGACCCTCTCTTCCTTCACTGTCTGGCTGATGGGAGCCCCAAACCCAGCATCTATTGGACCATCCCTGGTGGCCACACACTCAACCAGCCTCAGGTGATTGGACGGTATCAGTTGCTGGAGAATGGGACTCTGGTTGTCCGGGGAACCACTCTCCACGACCGAGGGAACTACATCTGCAGGGCACGGAATGATGTCGGAGAGGCTATTGTCACTGTCCCTGTTATCATCATCGCCTACCCTCCCCGGATCACGAATGGGCCACCTCCCAATGTGAGGGCAATAACCGGTGCACCTATCCAGCTCAACTGTGCCGCCATTGGAATCCCCAAGCCAGAAATCACCTGGGAGCTACCTGATCATTCAGTTCTCTCTACAACAGGGCAGGGCCGGCCTACAGGTAGCGAGCTGCTTCACCCTCAGGGTACACTTATCATCCAGAGATCCACAGCCTCAGACTCTGGCACATATAAATGCCTGGCCAAGAACCACCTGGGCACAGACTCAAAGGTCACATATGTACATGTGCTGTGAAAAAAAGACATAACTGAGGGATGGCAGTGATATTTCAGAATGTAAACTATTAACAGACATTTGGTCACTTCTGCAGTCTCTGTGATGTACAGTATACTCTTTCCCACATGTGGATTTGTGAGCATCGCAGCTTTCGGAATATTAAAAGTGACAGACCTGGGTTAACAAAATAAAGGGAGAGAAAGAAGAGAGGAGAAACAGACTTTCTAGGGGAAAAAAGAGCTTTTACCAGGAAAGCCCAGCCTGGAAATAGAAAGGTCTTATTCTTATTATAACATTGGATTTGGGGGTCTGGAAACTCATGGTGGAGAACCACCATGTGTTTTAAACCTGGATAAGGGAGCAAGAGGGCCAATACAGAGAGTTAAGGTTAAGGTGGCGGCTTTTCACTAAGGCACTGCTGGCTGCAAAAGGGGATACCATTACAGCCCATAGAGAGGGAGAGAATAAAGAGTTACAGAGTGTGAAAGAAAAAAATGACGGTGGGGTTTTGATTCTCTTCAGACATTGGCCAAAAGTTTATGTTTTCATGACATGTTTTGTCTTTGAACAGCAGATGATGAGAGACTCTTTTGTATTACAATATCACTAAGAGCACATCATCAGCTTTCCATGTGGAAAAAATAGTTTCCCCCAAAAATTATGCAGAGGCTTGTTTTACACTGGAGAGACATCTGGATGCACAGTACAGTATTTTATTTTCATACCAGAATTACATCAGATTTTGTCATTTTAATGACATTTAACAGAACACTAATAAATAATTTTCCTTCTCGTCCATCCTGAGTACAGTAACGAGGTCAAATAATTTACCAAAACACTATTCTATTGTGTTGTACACAAGGATCTATGGTAATGTTATACATTATGTTATTCTGTAATAATACAGTATATGTATATCTTTTGTAGTATCTACTTTATCAAAATATGAGTTGTTGCCCTGGAAGGAAAATTGAGGAAAGAAAATCCAAGTAAAATGTGCTTCATTTCTTAATGTTTAATGCTTTTATTGTACCAGTTGGAGCACCAATGACAAAAGTGACTGAATAAATCTATATTGAGTGGACAAAAAGATTCTTGTGTGAGGGGTATGATTTTTAAACACAGAATGGTGAATTCATGCTCTCTAAACACAGTTCTGTGACAAATGTCTGTAAATTTTGCATTTTCCTAACAATCATTTTTAAGAGTAGTCATTAAGACAAATTCCATTTGCCTTAAGGACAACAACTGGGAACAATTTCACAGTAAATTGCAGCAATTGCAGAACTCCTAAAATTACGCGCATTTAAAATGGGGAGAAAAACTTCCCAGCTCCTGCTGACTGAAGCTTGACCTCATCACTAATGATGTCACTTTTGCAGACCAGTAAGACCAGTGTCTAAATTAAATCAATAGATCTAAGGCAAACACTGTTTGAAAAAAAACAAAAAAAACAAGGCTGTACCTACATCTATTTCACTCATCAAATTTTCCCACGGATAACTGCATGATTATTTCTGCCCTGTATTGGCAATGTTTTTAAAATAGCATGTCTCCCACACCCCAGAGAGAGTTGTTTATTGACTCATTGATAGAATAGTGCAACTTGTGGATGAAAGTGAACATTTTAATTATTGAATGCCAACGCTAGATATTTTGTATAAGTAATAAGTAACATAATCCAGAAATCAGTAGTAATACTACTGATTAAATGCTTTCTTGTATGGAAACATATTTTTTCTTAGTTGCTGGAAAACAGAAAAGGAAGCTATCTTGCTAAACAAATAAACTATTTTGGTAAGGTCCTATTTGATATTTCAAAGTTGTTCACTTTCATATAGAATTTGTATTTCTATTCTATTCTATTTCTATTTCTATCTGAAATATTGGATTAAATATTAATCTCTTAGATTAAAAATCTCTATGAGATTTGAGGTCAGTAATCATTGGTTGGTGCTGAAGTATGGGTGTTCCAACAAATCACAAGAAGACATTTTTCCAAAGACAGGAGCCAGTTCTAAGCAGTGTGATATGTCCCAGGCAAGTATGGGGAAAGAGGGAATTCTCTTCCATAAACTTTGGAATGTGGGCTTCTTGCTCTGTGATTTGAGAGAAAACTGCTTGCATATGTGAGGACAATCAAACACAATTAAATGAAGTTAGTTAGGTGACGTCTTTAAGAAGTACCACATATTCTTTATGTGTGGTTCGTCAATTAATCATGCCAGGGCACTCCACGAACGGTGGAGAATTTGTATATTTGTTCAGTTGTGGTTTTTAGGTTCACGTTTGGGGACCGGTGGAGTTTACCTTCCACTGACCTGGATATTTATGAGGATTCTAAACATGTGATTTTCCCATTTGCTTCTTTCCCCTGGAGTGTTGTAGAGGAAAGAGTTGAAGTCAAATAAGTACCCTTTTAAATATGGTTTTAAAACAAACCACTAAAAGGAGTTCTCTGTTACCCTAAAGGTGTGTGTGTCTGTATCTGTGTGTATGTCTGTATGTGTGTGTATGTGTATGGGAGATTGCAGCAACTAAACTAGACTGTGGGATATTCCAATAAAAGACCAGCAATTTAGTTTAATGTGTTGTTACATTTTAAACAAGGTCAGTTGTCAATCTTTGCCAGTTCAAACATACAGTACCTCTAAACTAATTTTCTTGGTAAAGTTGTTAAAGTGATACAGGTTGACACAAGGAGTTACACTACTAGCACCAGTTCATGAGGTGAATGAACTAATTTTGTGTTTACATTAGATGAGGTTGATGAAAAGGACAGCCACTTCATTGCCACCTCTGGAAAAAAAACAGCACTAATCTGCACAGGATCAAAAACTTTTTGCTGTTGTCATTATGCCATCATACACCATCTCCAAGGGACGTAGCTCAGACATATGATGGGATTTTTTTAACAATGGACTCTTTGTTCAACTAGTACCTTAACACCACACTATTGTCTATGATTGCATCCAGAAGCCTCCGGCTGGGTTGGACCGGCTGTGCTCTTGATCTTATCCATGTTTATATTCTATTTTCCTCACTAATTGAATCTGCTGTAATGATCAACTGAACCATTGACAACCTCTTCAACTATCCTACGTCAAGTCTTCTTTTACTGTATATTTTGCTGCCTAATGTGTCGTAGC
Source organism: Hoplostethus mediterraneus (assembly GCA_034670385.1). Lineage (NCBI taxonomy): Eukaryota > Metazoa > Chordata > Actinopteri > Trachichthyiformes > Trachichthyidae > Hoplostethus > Hoplostethus mediterraneus. Next base: position 398,673 of record JAXDDW010000107.1, read on the forward strand.
CTGCTACATTAAGTCTCTGTAGTCACGAGGGTGCCTCCTCTTGTCTGTGGTGTAGTCTTGTCTCAGGTATAGTCTCATCTGATGTCGAGGTTCAAGTTGGTCTTCTAGGGTCAAAGATGAGCCACAGGTTATATGTTGAGTTAACAGAGTGTCTCCCAGTTCCTTGGCTCCTGTTGGTATCCTCTGCTGGGCTTCTACAGTGTCCTATCTGTGACTAAAGCTGGTCTTTAAATGCTTATCCAGGCTTATGTGTGTCCTTACAGATTAACTAGCTTCTTGCTCGGGTCCAGGGCCAGCAGGAAAAGTACAACAAGCCACACCTGGGTGTATCTACCCTCTTTTCCCACAGAGACTGGATGCTGCATTTTCACTGCTTTGACTGTGTAGGATTTTCTGTCATTCTTTGTCATTCATTCATTAACACTTTGTGCATTCTTCTGTCCTCAAGACATAACTTCACTTCAGTCTAACCATGGCTTAGCATGACCCCAATTTACCTTCGGGTTTGGGTCAAGTGTTATGATGCCGGGTTGTGATGGGTTGTTTATAGTTCCACGGTGATACGAATTATGAACCTTGTAGGTTTTTGTTTTTCTTTCATAAGACCCAGAAGTGAAGTGACCCAGATTAGTGTTTCATCAGTGTCCTACAAACACTGAGCGTGGACCACATGCCAGGACACTTCCCTCACCATTCTCACATCAAAGTGTTCCTTCTCTGTTAGTTGCTTTCCAAGAACCAGAATGTTTGGTCTGCACCCGGCCTGGTAATATTCACAGTTAGCCTGTCAGACTGATAAAATTCCACTTTAAAAATGTTTACTTTCATCCACATCACACTCATTGTGAGACAGTTACCTCAACACAAAGAAACATCTTCACACACACGCTTCTACATGTCTGCCTATCATATGTCATATATCCCTTTGTGGGGATGCCAGGAATGAGGAGTTGCAAATAGTGGAAAAATAGAGAAAACTTTGAGCTAAGTGAGAAATAGTGGAAGGGGAGGAGAAAGTCTAACAGCGGATAGAAGAGGGAAACTAGGGAAGGGTGAAACATATTTTTGGTCTGTGGCATGAATTCCATGCTACACGGAATCTCACTGCTTAAACTAGAATTCAGCAAAAATGCAGCCTGAACATGGAAACTTGCATCCCTAGAGAGGACTGTTGGCAGAGCTAACTAATGCCAATTTGAGTACTTTGAGTAATTACTCCTCTTCCTCCTTGTTCATAGATCAGTCTCTCTCAGTATCTGTGGTGATGTCGGAATTTCACATCAGCATTCTAGAATCCACATCTTCACCTTCCAGACTCAAGCCAGAGAGTCATCGTTCCGCTTCCCATCCAGGTGGGGTCTATCATGCTGTGATGGGGGTCCCAGGTTATTCAGATCACTGCTCCTTAGGCCCATTTCAGAGAATCCGTGGAGCAGTTAGAAAGAGGTATTGTGTATTTGCATTAATGCTCTCCCTGTTGCAATTAAAACCAAAATGTAATTGTGGGACTCTTTATGTCAGTGTGGCATTCATGGACATCCTGAATCTCAAGTTAATAATAATAATAATAATAATGCATTGGACTTATATAGCGCTTTTCTAAGTACCCAAAGACGCTTTACATGGAGGGCAGAACAAACAAAACAAAAAACATAAAAAAAGAGCAAACAAAACAAAACAAAAAGACCATTTTAGTAAAAAAAAGAAAACTAGAGAAAACTGTACGGAACAAGTCATGGAATGGAAGGAAGGGAGAGAAAGGGAACAGGGGTTAGCAGGAGAAAGCGAGTTTGAAGAGGTGGGTTTTGAGGGCTTGTTTGAACGATGGTAGGGTGGGAGTTCTGTCTCAAATCTCTGCTGTAAGTGTTTGGGGTGAGTCATATTGAACCACAAGCAAAGCTTAATAACTAATAAGGACCAAGGCAACATAAATCAATCTACCGCAGCCATAATTTGGCTAAAAAACGGAGTAAGCAAATACAGTGGCCATTAAATGTAATAATCAGTAAAATACCTGAGAGGATCAGACAAACTTATATACATTTTAATGGGGCCATATCTCTCACACTGTATCCCGGGGCAATGGAAGTACTTCAGTGGGGGTTCTTTGATCTGATTGGGTGCAGATGCAGTCCTGGTACTCAGAGAGTCCCAGTACCAGGTGGATTGGTTGAGCCCACTGTCAACGGTACCATAATCACTCCTTAGACACCAGTGTAAGGACATCAAAGCACTTCTAGATTATTGAGTCCCAAAGGGGGTCGAGCTCTTGAACAACCTAGTGCACCCAATTAGGTGCATCAACAATGTGGCACTGCTACTTCATGGCAGAGGTTGATGTTTCTCTCACAGGTTTAGCTTTTCCAGATCATTTTACCAGTCCAGTGATGATTAGGGAAAGGAGAGGGTGTAAGTAGAACCACATGGGCAAACAGACTACTGGGGGCCAGACCCACAGGGTGCTTTGTATGGGTTGCTTTTAAAGAAGAAGTTACCCCGGGATTATATGTGCTGCAGGAAAATATACAGTATGATCACAGAGTTAACAAATATATAAATGTATGTATATAAATGTATAAAAATGACACAACATGTGCCTCTTATATGTGCATCATGGTTAATGAGAACCTCTCTCTCGCACTCAGTAAATTGCTGTTGCTTCAGTTGTGATACTTTTAGATCTCCAACAGTGGTTTTGTTCATCAACTTTCTGCACCTTACAGTCTTTCTAACCCACTGTCAGGGGTTGTGTTCTGGGTAGTAGGTCCTGCGCTCGTAGAAGGAGCGGTAGTTCTGGCAATTGAGGCTTGTTAGTGATGATGAGGTGCACCTGTGTTTGGCCTTTGCACTCTTTCAGTGCTTGGTCTTGAGTTTGCACTCCGGAGCAAAGTCCCTAGGCTGTACTTGTATTACTCTTGTGACCTAGTTTAGTTCACCCAGTTTTTGTTAATGAGTTTTGGCCACATTTATGCCTGGTTGTTTTATGTTACATTCAAGGAGCGTTTCGATTTTTAACTTCCACTGTCTGCTTCTGCTTTTGGATCCTAGACTCTGGTCCACGTTACAAACACAATATTCCTTGACATCAGTTAGGGAACGATTACACATCACATCGCTGTGTCCCCTGATCGGGGGAGTAAGGTTTACTGTTTTTCTCCTGTTTGAATGGTTTCCCATATTCTGTTGAAATCTCATTGTTTCCAGTAGGAAGATGAAGTCCAGGGTAAAGGGCTGTTGAGGACAGGCATGTGCTCACAAGAAACATTCCTACACTCTGACACATCCACACTCAGCATTTCTTCTGTGCTTCTGGAATCATAGTTTAATTCACCATTCTATAAGAAAGCCAATGTGTAATTTAGCTGCAACCTGGAGGGCCTGTAATATAGATGAGGAAACACTTAACATGTTCAATAAAAAAGGTTTTTACAGATTGTACAATGGTTGTATGCATGTTCTCTAGGCAGACATTCTTGTCATAAGATAACGGTATGCATTTTCATAGACCGTTGCAAATGAATGAGGAACGCTTGTCAATCACATTACCTGTCATGCTGTAGACTACAGTAACCATACATTTTGACAAGAAATCGTGTGAATGATTGCAATGACAACCCATAAATATGAATGTTCCCTATGCATGTGACATGACATACTGTATTAAGGGCCCTTAACCTCATAACACATAACCTCGGATCCTCATAGGAAACAGAGCAGTGGCTGCTAAAGAAACCATTTTTCCCTCACAAGCCTGTGCAAAGACAAAAGTTAGATTGATCCGGTACACAGTAAAGACTTGAGACCATTCACAGGTAATTAGCTGGACTCTGCTGGACTCTGCACTCTGATTGTGCTATCCTCTCTGACAACCAATAGATGGCATCAGCAGCTACAGTCCTCATACATTTCAAGTCAGCATATGAGGATAGTTAGGGCTGAAAAATATGCAACGATTTAAAAGATTAAGATATGAAAAGGTGTTAAAAATGTTCCTACAACATCCAAGATGCTAAAGAAGCCAGCCATAAATGATGCCAGTCTGTTAAGCCTTAGTTTAACACAAAGCGCCACACTTAAGTCATTACATGACATCATTTGGACCACCTGCTCGCTCTTGTCTGTCCTACATAAATGTCTTCACAGCACCTAGCAACCTCAGAATATCATTATGACATCACAGGAAAAAACAGACCCTCATAATTTCTCTGAGGTCTCGGGTTGCTACTGAAGTCATGCTTGCTACTGAAATCATAAAAGATGCCATAGACATTCCCCACAGCGGTCTTCCATAGAGTCATTCTGTGACATATTGCTTCATAGCCAATGTCTAAAGCAGACCCGTAAACTTTTGGGTTGGCAAACCTGTCTTTCAACAAACATGATGGAGCATTACATACATTATTATACAGTATTTAGTTGTCACTATGCCTTGAAATGGCTCATTTAGAGTTCAGTGTTAGGCCAAGAAGCATGTGTGTTTAGGGTTAGGGCCATTAGCACCTGTGGTCTCCTGTCCTAGTTTATACATAACATTGACCTTATTGCTTAAGTGTGTGTGCTGTATACTACCTATTAAGGTAAGAGTCAAGGTTTGCCCCTGTCCACCACTGTGATTTACAGCTGACACTGCTGCCTTCATCCTTGTCCATTGGCCTACCTGTTGCCCTGTGTGTGTACAGGCCTCTGCTGAGCATACAGAGAGACCCTGTCAAATATGTCTGGTATCCCAGGCTGGCCAGCCTCTCAAAGGGAGATACTGTCCCTTTGTCCAATACATGAACCGAATTTCTACATCCTTCCACCTATGGTTTCTGAGCCAGTTGGTTGACGGCTTATCAGACACAACACTAGGGGCAACAATTTGAAAGAGGAATGTCATACCACTGCGACCTCCCAGAAATGTCATACCAGCTGTCGTTCCCATGTATACGGTGCCTATTGTGGTCATATATCTTTCTTTGTATAGTTCTTTGTTATCGTCTTCAGATGAAAGCATGAAATACGGCCCACATCATGACCCTAAAGAACAGGAACTACTTGCCCAATACTAATTCATTCTTGAAAGATCTCGTGGACGGGTGTGTCTGACATTCAGGAAGTCAACCCAGCTGATAGAAACAAATGTAATTAGCATTTTATATTTGTGACGTTTCCATCAAGTTTGCGTCAAATTGGCAGTTGGATGGAAACATGGCTTATGTTGGCATACAACACCAGCCTGTCTTCGTGGGTCATAAGTAATAAGTAGTATTACTGTTCCACATTGAAATAAAACAAGACTTTCCATTGTGTAAGGCTGAGTGAATCTTTCCTGTGCAGTCTTGAAAACAGCAGTTCTGTAAGCCAGGTAGTGTTAAGTAGGTCAGTCACTCATGCCAGACCTAACACATGAACAATGACTTGTAGCAATGACTAAACAAAAGCAGTTGCTATGGATACTTCTGCGTGCGGAACAACCTGGAGCTCAGGACGGAATCAACGACATCATTCACCCGTAGAGATCAAAGCCCAGGAGCCAGTTGGACCGGACCCATTGGTGAGTGCGTGTGCGCGCGCGTGTGTGTGTGTGTGTGTGTGTGTGTGTGTGTGTGTGTGTGTGTGTGTGTGTGTGTGTGTGTGTGTGTGTGTGTGTGTGTGTGTGAACCCTCACAAAGCTCCTTGTGGTCCCACACCCAGAGAAGTACGTTTCACACTCAGCTATAGTAGGACGACTGTAGTAGACCTTTGCAATGCTATTTTATCATAAATGTGAAGTGATGTTTTTGCACCCTGATGGGCCACTGTGGTTCTATCCTCAATAAAGTCTACTTTGCTTTTCTGTTATATTAATGTCCTCTATCACCTCCATATATGCTGCTGTAGTTTTATCAGTGCAGGAAGCCATATGGGAGCCAGACCTACTGGAGCCAGTATGCCAGCAGCAGTAGCTATAGAAACCTTAGACTGTCAAAACAAACTATGGCCCACATGTTGGGCTGTGTGATTGGGAGCTGGTCTGACAGCCTGACAGAGGAAATGTATACACATAAACAAGCATACACTAAGACAAAGACAGTTGCAAACAAACTCACACACAAACACATAGAAACACACAAACGCATGGCCATGCACGTGTGTGTGCCTGTGTGCGACAGAGAGAGCGTGCATGCACACATACACACACACAAACTCACACACAGGGACCACCCTGAATGTTTTTTAAGGTAAGAAGTCTCTGTCATGTCTTTCTACCTGTCACGATGATGGGATGATCAACCCTTTACAAGGGTCAGAGATCAGAGTTCAACCTCATCATGCCCTCGGATCACCCAGTCTTGTCTCACCAGGGTTTCTCTCCATCACCTATGCCTCAACCACAGACACAGTGTTGTGATAAACGTGATCTCCTCAAGAAAGACCTGCAGGAATAAGAGCAGACCGGTCCTCAATCCAGCACATCCATCCATCCATCCATCCATCCATCCCCATGTTTTTCTTTCTTTCATTTCCTGGCAGGATCACAGGCTCACATAAGCACAGCCCCTTCAAAGGCACCATAAAGCAAGACTGTTCTGCTCATAGTGGGGCTGCTGAAAGCAATAACCCAAGTGCAGAGAGAGACTGAAGTTTTTCTCCCTTCACTTTCCAGCTTCATTATCACAACGGGGCGAAAGTTGTTTACCTTGGCTCTGCTGGTAAGACGGTAGCTCGTACACTACGCCTACAGAGAGGAAATATGGTGGGGGGTTGAAGAGGTGCCGAGGGTTTTAAATGGAAATCCAGGTCTGGTGTTAAGTTCTTTTATTTCCTCTTCTCATTCCCCCCTTCCTGTCTGTCTGAGAGAGGCCTGACAAGGATTATTGTGTGTGAATACTGTGTGTGTTTACGTGTCTGTGTCTGTGCATGCGTGTGTGTATATTCTTCCAGTTTTTGCACACTTTCTGAAACTGTATCACTGATGTGCTCAATGAAAAACATATTATGACCACTTATACACTTAACCCCTTAACCCCTTTTTCATTTTCTATGTTACTTATGTATGTAATGGATACAGTTTACTGTATTAGCCAAGCAAAGAAATACAATACTCTGAGTACTGTATATATTTCAGAAAATGGAATACATGAAACAGGACTCCTGTCTAGTAGTCTAGTAGGCTGCATCCTGCCTTGGGTTTCACATCCACATCATCGGCAATGTTCTCACTGGCTGAGCATTATCGTCTGGCAGGATGGATCCAGCCCTTGATGGATCCCTGGATGCTTTTCCTCTTCCTTCAACCCTTCCTCTTCCTCTACCTCTCTCTGCAATGTTGCCATCCATTCATCTCCAAAATAGGAGAGCTCACATTTGGCCCTCTGCTCTGATTTGTAATTGAACAATTTAGCAACTAGTGTTTGTGAGTCAGTGTGAGTAATTGATCATTTCAGTTGAATAATGTGAAGTGATTTCCATGTGAATACAAGAATTTGGTTCTGAACAATGTTGCTTTCTGATGGAAAGTAAAAAATGTTTGGTGCAGAATTGGTTTCATGCTTTGGTCATTTTGTCTGAAGTTCTAGTGTTACTGTGTAAACAATTGAGAAAAACTGTAAGCATTTGCATGCTAGCATGTTTGTGACTGCACAAAATGCTTGCTTATCTGAAATTTTGAATGTATGAGAGATACTTCTGAAAACACTTGTTGATCACATGGTCAGTTGTACCTAAGTTAGATCTGAGGTTAGACCCTGACAGACAGGAGGATCATCAGAGAGAAAGCTGGGAAGAAAGATAGATAGGTGACTGTATGGATAGACAGGCAGACAGACAAATGAACATACAGACAGACAGTGTTAAACTGTGAAAATGGCAAAACCAGATGTAGCTGTCGAGTGCCCTTAAAGAGAATGCATGCTTGATGCAGTCCTGATCAGAGCCAGATGCTGAACCAGAACCAAATGCAGCTCTGTGGAACATGGTTGTGCGAATATGGAGGGCTGGGATGTTAACCTGTTGTCAAACGGTATGTGTATGAGTGCACCACCATAGCACGCTCAAACACACAAACACACAAACACACACACCCATGCTCATACACACACACACAGACACACACACACACACACATTTAGACGAGGACAAACACATAGGAAGTGAATGCTGCTGACTCAATCGTGCTTCAGACACAGGAAGCCATGTTGCCATGTGAACCATGTTGGCACACAAAAGGCCATCAGAGACCATTGATGAAATAAGTAGAAACCAACATCTGCAGACACTGTTATTCAATACCCAATAACAAATATAAAATCTAAAACTATTGTCAAATTCCCACTGGGAAACACACTGAATGAGTGGGGGTGTATGTCTTTAACACGTCATTGTGATAAATGACCATGTTCTGTCGTGTTATTAACAATGCACCACATATTTCTTACACGACACAAAAGAAGCACAATTAAAGTTGTATTAAAGTATTTGTATTGTTTTTGATATTGTATTTGATTAACATCTACTGCACTAACACAAATAAGAGGGAGCATTGTACTTAAGAATCAAGTCAAGTGAAGTTTATTCGTATAGCCCTTACACAGCTAGTCTCAAACAAAATACTAAGAGTAAACAGAATAAGAATGCTTGGGTGAACATCCTGTGATCACGGCGATGTTGCACAGCCGCAGCCACAAGCTCAAGAGAAAAGAGATAGGAGACCCACCCACACAGCAGATGAACTCACTTACTGCCACTCACATGAACAGACACGCACCATCTTCAATGAACAGGTGCAAACAGACCAGGAAAATAGTACACAATCTGAAGTGCCTTAGGCAGGACTAGTGTTGATGAATTAACCTTACTGTATGAAAAGAGTGACTCTCAGTAATTGTGGAAAACAAAGGCTGACCAAATGATAGTGAGCATAAATCGGTTTTAAGCCTGGATCAATGATTACACTTATGAGGAACACCATTAAGAAATTAATACAGAAGTGTTTCCATGCATGCACTTGGAAACAAGTGCTTCAATGCCCACTATGCTGGACTGGACCAAAACAATATATCCACCTTTGAAACCATTGACACCTACACGTACAAATTGATTGTTAACATGAAAGTAAGTAAAATCTCAAAAAATTCTAATGTTTGGGTAATTCGCCATCATGATCCTTTACTGACTTCCTTTACTGAAGTAACAATATTTTACAGGATGCAGTCGTCACTGAAATAATGAAATAAATACCAGGTAATTTTATTATTTTTATAAAAGAGATGTCTGACACTTTAAATGTTCTGACACTGTTTTTTCCACTGACAGTGCAGGAGAGGACAAGGTCTCTGAGGAGAGACAACAGTTTGGGGAAGTTTCCTTTATGCGTTGTCTCTAAAAGAGGAAGGTTGGAGCCATTTAAATCGAACTTTCCTATTTCACAACCAGAACTTTCACAACCATAGCTTGCCTTAGAGACACTATTTTAGAAAACCTGACATCTCACAGTGTCTGGGAAGGCAGTGAGTTCAAATTCTGAATGGGGGCAATGGGCATTGAAAAATGGGAAAGTATTATATCAGTGAATCATCTGCCAAACACTACTTCATATTTTTCCACCATCAGAGGGAATGGAACAGAAGGCAATATTGCCAGGATGCTTCACTAGCTTGTTGTTTTTGAACAGAAGAGCATTGTAATGTTATATCAAAACTGAAGTCTTTATGTCACATGCATGTCATTCTGTTGACCCCAGTTGAAGTTGAATGTTGACAATCAAATTCTAATGAGATCCTAATCATCCATCATGTCTTTTTAGAAAGTTAAAAATAATTTAAGATATGGATATTTTCTGCATATTGCAAGCCATGTTTCAAATACAATTCCTAAAAACCTGGAATGATATTGAATCATAACCTGAGATTAAAAACTATAATGGTAGGACCAATGTGTAACCAACATTAACACCCCACCAAAAGGGTTGAGTTAATGTGCTAGTCAGACTGGAAGAGGTGAAAACACGGCTCGAGTGGAGTGAATACCTCAGACTATTGTTATAATTTGTTGAGATATTTTGAAGCCAAATATCTAAATTCTCTGAGGTGTAAATTGTTTTGAGAAGTTGCTAAAATGTGACTTAATGTGAAGAGGAGCCCCTTCCTCAGAAGCTATTTTAATGTTTTTCAAGCAACACATTAGGTTAGCATTCGGCATTTGCATTAAATGTGGTGATTTTCATGAGTTTATCCAGTAAGTTACATTTACAGATACATTAGTAAATGGCACTGAATGGCACAGTGATGCCACTGAATATTACACAAATACACACAAATCGGCACCGAATATCACAAAAACTGAAAAATGATGCCAAACATTCACCTGAAGTATGACATTTGATCAAAACAACTCTGACATATGATACACATATATAAAATACTTATGGCATGTTTTAACATCCATAGAAACTTGTCTCTACTAAATGGCCCACTACAAACACTGTTTGTGCAACAAGAGCACCCAAAATATGAAGTCTGTCTGTTAATCTGCAGCAGGAGGAGCAGACAACGTTCACATGACAGGAAGCAAAAAGCAGAAGCAAAGTATTTCTGTGGCCAGCATCAGGTCACACACACACACACACACACACACACACACTGGTTAAAAGAATGAGTACAGTGTACAGTATTGTTTAGTTCTGTGTATTTAGACTTTCAGATCAGACTTGGAAACGACACACTGCTGGGACTCCATTGAAACTATCCTGGATCTGCAGCAGGTCAGTTGAAGAACCTAACTAATATTAATCAAATCATACATGTGCACAATATATGTACAAAGTCTAAAAGTCAAGTTTGGAATCTTTTACTGTTTACTGTTTGATTTTGTGTATGCCTGCTGTATCTAATTCTATTGATGAATTATTCCTAAAAAGTAATATTCTACAAAAGTATTGATCTTAAATTCAAGACTCAAGTTGTTTTTTTTAATTGAATAATTATGTGAATATATGGAGAACAGCTGTCTCTTGTATTTTTTTAGACAGGTCTCTCCATGGACAGCAATGCAAGTTTCACCCTTTTTCCTGGCAGTCATAACCACACCAACAGTAGTTGTTCCCGTGACAACATCCTGAAGACAGTGGTTTTTCCCGTTCTCTACTCCTTACTCTTCCTGTTGGGGCTGTTACTCAATGGCGTGGCTGTGTGGGTGTTTTTTCGCATCCCTTCAAAGTCTCACTTCATTATATACCTGAAGAATATCGTGGTGGCTGATGTCATCATGACCCTCACATTCCCCTTTAAGGTTTGGTTCAACTTAAAGATAATATATAGCACAAATTTGAAATGAGTGCTTAACAATAAAATAATAATAAGCCCCAAATACTTTCTGTGTTTCTCCAGGTGTTGTCAGATTCCAACATGGCATCCATTGGACTGCGTGTATTTGTATGTCGGGTCTCCTCGGTCTTCTTCTACCTCACCATGTACATCAGCATCCTCTTCTTTGGCCTTATAAGCATTGACCGCTGCAGAAAGACCCTCTGCCCCTTCAGGGCGACCAATGCAACCAGGTTGGCTCGCCGGAAACTCCTTTCAGGCGCCATCTGGGGATTTTTTCTGGCTCTTTCTGTGCCAAATATGGTCTTGACAAGTAAGACCCCCACCTCGCCATACTTCAAGTGCAGTGACCTGAAGACAGAAGCTGGGCTATATTGGCATGGGGTGGTAAATCATGTATGTCAGGTTATCTTCTGGGGCAACCTGGTGACTGTGATCGTGTGTTATGCCCTAATCACCAAAGAGCTATATAATTCCTATGCCCGCACTAAGACCCACCACACTGGAGCAGCTGGGGGGGCAGCAAGTGGGAAACCAGGCCAGCCAAAGAGGAAAAACATGAATGCGAATGTGTTCCTAGTTATGGCAGTGTTCTTTGTGTGCTTTGTGCCATTTCACTTTGTCCGTGTGCCGTACACCATGAGCCAGACCCACGGACGTCTCTTCGACTGCCAACTCAAACTCTTCATCTTTCAGCTGAAGGAAAGTACACTCTGGCTCTCATCCCTGAACTCCCTCCTGGACCCTCTCATCTACTTCTTCCTCTGTAAGTCCTTCAGGGCCACCCTGTTCAAGACCCTGCAGTTGCCTCCTGGTACCTGCAGCTGCCTTACAGGGTCAGACACCAATACAAGCAGCACCCCTCTGTCAGATTCCTCTGTCTGTACGTAGAACAACTGAATATGACAAAGACTTCAACATGTGGTATCTGAATGTGGTTTGGATATTCTCTTGCCAGTTCATCTGATTATTCTCCCCTGCTATTGAGAATTGGCTGTTCAGCCTTGAGATTGAACACTGGTGGACATCGGACTCACTGAGGTATTGTCAGTCATTTCATGTTGAACGGGACTGTAATCAGCACAAAGTGAACTGCACCTTTTTCAACAGTATATTAGTGTTGTTGATTACCACAAGACATTACTGTCTTTAACAACCTACACCAAATTTGAAAGGATCATTTTATAGCAGAACATCTCCATTTTTATTTCCACTACATTAAATTGACAATGCAATGAGGTGTAATCTTTATTATATATAATAAAGAATTATTATAATCATTAGAATGGTGAAATAAAGCCATAAAATAAAATAAAGAAACATAGCATATATTCAACAATACTGGTATGTTGTAAAACCAAGTCACATTAGTAACAGTGATCTCGTGAGCTTATTTCCTTTTTTTATATCTGTACTATATCTGACCTTTCACATGTATACAGGGTGTGAGCAACACTGTCAAATAATTATACACCACCAAACCCCTAGCACACCCTGATTATGATGCTTTCCACACCCTTCTACACATACTTGTTTATTTTGTGATTTTGTGTTTGTTTTGTGTTTGTTATGCTAACTTAATTTATACATTTGTACACTGATACATTTTAATTATCATTTATTGACATCTACTTAATATCTCAATTTACCTAAATATCTAAGTAAATGAATCCTGTAGCAGGTTGATGGGTCAAAACCTGATCTTCTGGAAAGTGATGTCTGCATCCAGGCGTGATCTATCCGTGTTCAGTTGCATTGCTGACCATGATCCTGACCAATCAAATGAATAGACCAGGACTGAACCTATCCAAAAAGGTCATAGGTCAAGGTCATCAACCAGTCTTACAGAAAGTCACGTAGTAACAATGATGAAGGGAGACGTAAGACAAAAGCAAGAGTGTTAATAGTCCTGTTTGTTTGCAATGTCCCTTATCATGCCATAGACTCAACATCGGCTTACACCAAAGGAAAGAGATGCTTTTCACATGGGTCAACCAGATTATGTTGCAACTTCAGGACATTACTTACTAATGGAGAGGAAGCTCAGCTAAATTCTGATATCTTATCTGCTTTTCATTGTTAAGAGAGAGTAAATTTTGCCATCAGCTTTGTTGTAGTGTGCCTATGAATCATTTCCTAACCGTTAATCTGTGTTTTGTTTGTTAATACAATGTGTTTTCTTTGTTGTGCCTATTACTTTACTTTATTTCTGCCACTGGTATGCACCAACTTGTATATTTTTTGTATTTTTTTATATAACCTGTATATCTCTTATATTTTTGATCCTGAAGCTGTTGTATATTGCTGTGTGCTTTCTTTTTATGTTCCAAACTACTACAGTAAAATTTTGCACCGCAGCCTGTAAATCTACGGCCCACCACTAAATATGTTATTTGAATGGTTTTCTTTTCCCATGGGCAGCTCACTGTCTGCTGATTTGCATGTCTCATGTTGACACACACATTTTCACTGTTTTAGCTTTAGAAAGTGTTAGTCTCCCAGCCTGCGTAGTCTGGAGATAACTAGTATCGGTGAGTGCCTTAATACTCTATGTCGACATTATATGTGTTTTGCTAGCAACTTTTTGAATAAATCTAGTTCAGTCTCAGATTAGTTTGAAAAGTTCATTGATGGAATGACAGACGTTCCTTGTTATGGATGTTTTTTGAGAGACTGATCAACTTATAAATACAAAATTGTAGTTAGATAAAATAATATCTTGATGCTTTAATTAAGGGACAAGTCGGCCTTAGTAATTTTTGGTCAATGTTAAGTGGTTAACACTGTCATAGCCCACTATCCTATATTACCATTCACCAACAACATCAATCCATGTCTGCAAATGCAAATAGTCATATATACTCAATGTCTCTGTATGTGATAAAATAGTACGACCCTGTAAAATTATTTTATGTGGTATGGTAAAAACCAATGTAAGAAATCTCATAACTTGTATGTCATTCAGTGTCACAACTAGAGGTGTCAAGTTCAGCATCCCGGATGCATTCAAATCCACTGGTTGAGCATTCAAAACCTAATGATAAAAACAAATGTCTAACTAAGATCAATGCAAATCAGGTTCAACTCGCCAAGCAGGAAATCTTTAAAGCATTTCAGTGGATTATACTGAGCTTACTAGGTTTCTTTGATGCCTCTTGTTTTATTCCAGATTGTATGATGACATCTAACAACACATCATCCCCCTCTCTGGAATGCGAACCCTTCGACTCTGACACCGTAGATGTAGCCGTCTCTTTCCTCTACTTCTTCTTGTTCCCGATTGCCTTGCTGCTCAATGGAGTTGCAGGCTGGGTCTCTCTGCACCTCCAGTCCACCTCTACCTTCATAGTGTATCTGAAAAACCTGGTGGCTGCTGACCTTCTCATGACCTTGACACTCCCACTAATGGGGGCCAGTATCCTCCCAGGAGCAGGAATTCAGTTAAAAGCGGTGGCCTGCCGTTACACCAACGTAATTTTCTTCTGCAGTTTGTACACAAGTATTGCTTTGCTTTAATAGACCGCTTCTTCAAAATCGTTAGACCGTGTGGCAGGTTGTTAGGGCAAAACCTAGTCTTCGGTCTTGTAATGTCTGCCTTGGTTTGGGTTGTGATATTTGGAGCCACCGCTATCCCAACCATTATTCTAACTGACCAGTATCCTGGTAATACAACAAGAGATTTCTGTATGTCCCTGAAAGGCCCAGCCGGCTTGAGTTTTAACAAGGGGGTGGTTTTATTTATGGAGGCTCTGTTCTGGTTTGTCTGCATGCTGATTGCGGTTTGCTACATCTGCATCACCAACAAGGTCCTCCAGTCCTTCAGATCCTCTGGGAGCAACAATAGCCAGGGGAAGAAGAAAACCAAGCTAAGAGTCTTCCTGGTTCTCCTTGTGTTCTTTGTATGTTTTGTGCCTCTCCACATGATGCGGGTTCCTTTCGTACTACATCAAATCCTTGAAGAGGATGTCTGCCCTCAAGGTTGGATGAAGATAACCAATAACTTTGCTTTATGGCTCTCTAGCACTAATGCCTGCCTGGACCCTCTTCTCTACATCTATTTGTGCAGGGAATTCAAAGAGAAACTGGCTGATATGATGAAATTTAGAGGTATCTGTACTGAGTGAAGTCAGGCATTAAAGGGGATGCTTCACAGTAGAAAGAAATAATCTATTGGCCGTTATCTGGAACACCTTTAAGAAGGTAGAGACATAAAAGATGTCCACAATTACAAATTGTGCATGTAGCCTGCTGTTTGATTTCATATATTTGTGCAGATTTTAAGTAGCTAAGTAAGAGAATGATCATGTCTTTCAGCAGTACTCGCTCTTGATCCTTAAATTTTGTCTTGTAGTGCCCTCTAGTGAGTTTATGAGGATTAGCAACTTTTGAGTATTTGAAGAAACATGTATTATGAATGATATGTATCTGACTGCCTGTCCTTTATGTATGTATGTATATATGTATGTTGTATAGTGGGGTCCAAAAGTCTGAGTCCACTTTCAAGAACTTGTTTGTTTCATAATTTATCAAATACTAATATTTTTACAAATACAAAATACAAATTTTGAAATGATATTTGTCAAACAAGATTATAAAATTCAAAAATAATTTAATTAGTCATTTAAAATGATTTACTTATTATGAAAACAAACAGTCCTTGGTCGTGGACTTTTGGACCCCACTGTATGTATGTATGTATGTATGTATGTGTATAAACATGTTAATCCCTTTTTCCATTGGTTATAATCATCTCAAACTTTTCATTGTTTCTCCTGGGACCATGACTTGGGGTTTCACCTGTCTCTTTTGGTATTGGCTGAAGGCCAGTCCTTTTTCCTGTGTTTGCATCAGTCCGGATGAAGTGTCAGTCTGGTCACAGATGAAATGTTGTATTTTCCTATTGTAGATTAGGAAAATTAAAGGCGTGTTTTAAACACCTGTGAGTACATTGTCATGCAATTCAGTCTGGTCACATTGTGTTCAAGAGGGTAAGTTGTTACCAAAATATATATCTTAAACTTATCATTAGTTCAACGTGTGTTGCTAAAACTAAACTAACTAAAATACATGTTATGTTTCTTAAATCCTCTTTGTTGAGGCTAGATAATTGTATTAATGTAAGATTTTTATGTTTAATAACTTTTCTGGAAATGTAAATGTTAGTATTATTTTCTATGTCTATTAAATAGAAAATAAGTAAGAGACTCATAGAGATGTTAGTGACTGGTACAGATTAGTTGGAATTGCAGACTATAATTTGTAATTAACTCAAGGCCAAATACCTTAAATAAGGATAACAGTGACTATGTATGCTCAGGTATATACAAGTGCTTTGACAACTGTATTCTAAAGTTTCAATTATACTGAGTATATAGTACCTAACTTGGCATCCAAGATCAGTTTCTTCTGATCTGAGTTTTGTGAATGCAATAAAATGTGGAAACATGGACAATTTCTGATTGTATAAATTAGAGTTTGTATGGTTATAATTGGTGGATTGACCTGCTATAGTGAAAGACATGAATCCTGATCCATATTTCAACATTACTGTTTATTTGTTGTTTTTTTTGATGACGTGGCCTTTAGCTCCCCACATGGGATAATTTCTCCCTTCTTAGGAATTTTTTATCAAAATGTGCCTTTTGTCCTCCCTGATCCAGTCTGTTTTATCAAGCCCCCTGCTTCCCCATTACATTTTGTCAAGTGCAAAGATGTAGTATTGCGTTTCTCAGGTGGTAAACCGCAGCTAGGCATAATGGAGAACAACCCAAAAAATTGTGTGCAATAACTCTTGCAAGATCGTCTGTGCTTTGAAACTGGTTGAACTTTATTTTTGAAACTTTTGTTTTTGCAGAGGCAGTGATGACATCAAATCTTACATTTCATGTTCCTCTGAAATGCGTCAGCTCCAATCAAAACTTAATGGCTGTAGCAGTTTTGTACTCAGTGATGTTCCCCATAGCCCTGCTGCTCAATGGCGTAGCAGCCTGGATCTCTCTGCATCTCCACGCCACCTCGACCTTCATGGTGTACCTGAAAAATCTAGTAGTTGCTGACCTTATCATGACCTTGATCATCCCAATCAAAGCTATAATTCACCTGCCAGGTTCACCAATCAGGTTAACCATACTTGCCTGTCGTTATTTCAATGTCATTTTCTATAGCTGCATGTACACAAGTATCACGTTCTTGGGCCTTGTCAGTCTGGACCGCTTCTTCAAGATCATCAGACCTTGCAGCAAGTTATTGGGTCAGAACCTGATCTTCGGCAAGCTGATGTCTGCCTCGCTCTGGGTAATATTTGTTGGCAGCACAGCTATACCAACCATGATGCTAACTAACAAACCACTAACCAACAAAACACATTTGAGCATTTGTATGTCTCTGAAAGGACCAGCTGGACGTCATTACCATGAATCGATGGTGATCTACATGAATGTTTTGTTCTGGGTCATCAGTGTGGTGCTGGTGGTTTGCTACATTTGTATCGCTAACAAGGTCATCCAGTCTTTCAGAAAATCTGCAAGCAGCAACAACCAGGGGCAGCAGAAGACCAAGCTACGCATCTTCCTGGTTCTCATTGTGTTCTTCGTCTGCTACGGCCCATACCACATTGTGAGGATCCCGTACACTTTTCTACAGCTTGATACCTGCTCTAATGGCTGGGGCAAATTTGCCAAGGAATTCAGTCTGTGGCTGTCCTCCACAAGCATCTGCCTGGACCCACTTATCTACGTCTTTCTGTGTAGAGAGTTCAGGGAGAAACTGATGTCTATGATGAAATGTGTCACTATGTCATCCCAAGTAACTGCAGCAGGCAAAGCATAGCAGAGAGAAGATGCTGTCAGGGGTCATGTAGATTGGTGGCCTTCATCAGGCATGCCAGGCCCCTTTGGGTGCCATGGACTGAGCTCAGATGTGCCGTAGAATTTTGTATGTAAATGAAAGGAAGTTCAAACATAAAATTAATGTTTCACACATTTATTTACATTATGGTACCCATTGCATTTATTTTGTCAAGTTTCTGCTGTGATGCTTGGTGTATATAGCTTGAGGTGTATATAGCTTGAAGAGATGAAATACAAATACAAGTATGAGACAAGAGGTTGATGCTGCTGGATTCATTTTTAATGTCATCAACAACAAAAAAAATCAATTCCATTTTGTTGTTGCCCTAGAGGTTTAAAATCAGACTGCAACTGAAGCAGCAAGAAAGATGTAATGCAAAACAAGTTTTCTTTATTAACTTTTGAGTTTCATACCCAAGTCATATATGATAGTACTTCTCAAAAACAGGGAAAAACTGTGTATTATGTCTTTCATGTAGCACTGCAGATGTGCAATGTCTATCAGTCAATGTCACTGATTTGTGGCATCATGTAAACATGTCAACTGTTAACAGGGAAAGTCTATACTATTAATAAATTATTTAAACAAGTGTATGTTATCAAAATATGTCTTGTAAACAAGAATAATGACCATCAAAATGTCCACGTTTAAACATCATCAAAAGAACACCTGTACTCAAGATACATGTTGTTACTTCAGAATAGCATTGTGTCCAAGAAAAGACCAAGTCACTATATTTAGGCATTTCCTCTATCAAGAATGCACTGAGCTGTGAGAAAAAGAAACTGGGTCACAAATTTAACCAATGTAGAAATCAAATCAAATATGTTTAACATGGAATGAAGACATCATACTGTGGTTACTTGTGTGAAAGTTGTAATTATCTGTGTATTGCAATTTTAACTATTAGTTATGATATTAAGTGCTGGATGATTGAAATTGCAAGGCTCGTCTATATATATATAGGAAACCAATTTTGAAGGAAGTTACAGTCACAAGAATTGTGGTTTACTGGTGGTGAACATTTATGTAATTTCTCAACTTACTTTCCCATAACTCATAATTCCTGGTCCAGATCCAAGCAATATTACACAGGAAATGGTGCTGTGTTGCTCACAGAACACACTATTTTCGTCAAAATAGCACAAAAGGGAATAAAAGTCATTGAAGGCCAAGTTTCATCAGAACTGAGTGGAGGGGAATGTCCAAACTCTCGTACTTGCATGGCATGTTATACTATACAGAAGTTAAAGCTTATAGAATAGATACACAGATACACACTTATACCGTACACACACGGCCTTAAATATAGACAATAATAAGCAATAACAAGCATGTCCTTGCGCAATAATTGTGTATGGTAAAGGAAATGTGGACTACCAATATAGATATCGTGAGAAGTAGTGCAAAATGCATTTCATGCTCACCCACCACAACCACAGCTGTTTGTTTGCCTCGCTCTGGTTACAGCCTCTCAGAATGTGGCTTGAAATCCGGAAGAGAAGGACGTTAAGGGGGGGGGGGGTTAGCTACTGTATGGAGGGAGGGGCAGTGGTGTGCAGGAGCTCTCTACATCTGGGTTGAGAAATGAGACCATGTCTTTGGTGTTTGCCCGTCAACAGCCACTGAGACTGACACAAGCTAGCGGAGGCAGGGGGACTGGCACGGAGCAGAACAAACCTCTCAGCAGACAATTGGAACAGGAAACTAGGAAGGAAAGGGTCTTTCACCCAGAGGAAGACTGGCAGACTCACTGGGATTGTGACAGGACAGCCACACATTAGCTCCAGAGACCACCCATTGTAAGAGCATTAGACGCATGCAAACACACACACACACACACACACACACACACACACGCACAGAGTGAGAGCGAGAGATTGAAGCTCCCATAGATGTAGTATAGTATTTATTGTTGAAGACCAAGAGTGTTAGCAGGTTAGTACGAAGTCAAATTAAGAGAGTGTGGACACTTTTTTTGGGGGGCAACAAAAGAAAAAGCAGAACTGAACATTTCACTTCTTCATTTCGGTTTTTAGGAATGTTTCTCATTGCTGCCTTCCTCTGATCTGGTGGTTTCATGTCCCAGCGGCCATAAGGACACTTTCAGAGGTAAGTCCAAATCATGGACATCACACCAAATCTATCTTGTGGTTAAGATACCAGTCTACTCTGGGGTACAAAGACTTAATTTGTGTAAGCCTTTCTGTAACAGTCCTAATTAACATTAGTCTGCACGCCCTTACAGACTAAACTTTGAGAGAATGTCTCGGTTGCCATAGCGCTCCGGCTCCTGCACTGAATGTTATTCTAAGCTGTTTAGGTTCTCGATGTATAGCCAGCACAGTGGCATGTTAGTGACAGAGACAGGTGCAGAGTGAATAGATAGATAGTTGTTGGAGGCCATGGCCACTACGCAGTCAAAGTATAGACTCAGTTGATGATCATTCTACCATGAGAGAGCATGTTGGATAGCACTTTTCACACTCGGGACCAGGGACCAGTGCTGGACTCTGCGATGCTATTGAGTGACCCCTAGTCTAGAATGTGTTGGTAATGGGTTATTCAGTTTTTGTTTTTGTTGTTTGTTTGTTTTTTTTGTTGTTTGAAGTTTTTGTTTTTAAGTAAACTGCCACTAAGAGTCCAACGACAAAAAGATAGTAGAAGTATTTCAGTGAGCTTACATGCAGTTCAGCAGCCAAAAGGCTTTTCATATAATATAGGATCTCCTGGCATCTTTTTAAAGTTCTCTCTCTCTCTCTCATTTTATCATCTCCTCTCACTCTTTTCCCTCCCAAGGTCCACCAAGGTTGGAAAGATGAACAGCACCTTGTCCAATACCTCCATCAAGTGTGTCCGGGACACCAGTGTGACAGCTGTGGTTTTCCCTTGTCTATACAGCATCCTCTTCATAGTAGCCCTGGTACTCAATTCCCTGGCTGCATGGATCTTCTTCAGTATCCCCAGCACCTCCACGTTTGTGGTCTATCTCAAAAATGTGGTGAGAGACAAAGGGTTTTGTTTTGGAAATCCAACTTTTGTGTGTCAGTTCAGAAAAAAGGTATAGAGAAAATAAAACATGTGATCGATAACACAATCCTTCACCGATAGGTAGTGGCAGACTTGCTGATGACCCTGACCATCCCTCTGAGGGTCCTAAGTGATGCGGGTGTGGGCTCCTGGCGCCTACGTGCCTTCCACTGCCGGTACTCTGCAGTTCTCTTCTACATCACCATGTACATCAGCATCCTCTTACTGGGCCTCATCAGCCTTGACCGCTATCTGAAGATAGTCAGGCCCTTCGGGAAGGGCAGCCTGCAGCAGGTCAGGGTTGGCCAGGTCCTGAGTGCAGCAGTTTGGGTGGTAATGTTATCTCTAGCGCTACCCAACGTCATTCTGAGCAACCAGTCACCGCAAATTTCTGGAGGCAAATTGAAGTGCAGCTCCATGAAGAGTGATCTTGGCCTGCTCTGGCACGAGGGCTTCAACTACTTCTGTCAGGTAGCTTTTGATTCATATATCATGATACCATCTAATTTAACTGTTGTCCTCTATTCCTCTATAAGTTATTAGAATAAGACAATTTGACTTCATATTACTCAACTCTGACTGATCAAATGCTGCAGTAATCATATGAGATATATTCACACGCGTGTTGAGTGTTCTGTGGGTGTTCATTGTTTCCGGCAGGTGGTGTTCTGGGGCACACTGGCTCTGATGGTGGTTTGCTACACCTTCATCAGCAGGAAAGTGTATGAGTCATACAAAGCCTCGAAGAGCAGCTCCAAAGCAGCCACCCGCAGGACCAAGGCCAAGGTCTTTGTAGTGGTAGGGGTGTTTTTCATCTGCTTTGCCCCCTTCCACTTTGCCCGTGTTCCCTACACCTTGACCCAAACCCGGAACTTAGGGAATCACTGCCGGGCACAGAACGCACTGTACATTGCCAAGGAGACCACCCTGTGGCTCTCAGCCACTAATGTGTGTCTAGACCCGCTCATCTACGTCTTCCTGTGCAAGGTGTTCAGGAGACGCCTGACAGCCACACTCTACCGCAAGGCCCTCCCACCAGGTGCCATGGAGTCTCCCACGGCAACCTCAACTCAGCTGGAGATGTCACAGATAGTTCCTGGAAACAAAGTGTCAGATAATGACTCATCTTAGCAAACCACTGGACAAATGACAGCCGGACACAATTAGTAACTATAATTGTGTCATACCATCAAAAGGATGATAAGACACTGCTTGCAAAATGTTTGCCACAGCAAAAAAGTAGTTTTGATGCGGTGTATACCAACCAAGCAGTTCTGCTCCATATTTGCTAAGTCATTCAATACATTTCCTCAACATCACTCGCCATTTCCTTTTCTCTAATCTTGTGCAAACTGTACTTTCCCTTTGCATCTCTTCAGCACGCTGGGAAACAACTTGACAGTGCTTATTTTCTGATTACAAGAGAAGAACAATGTGACTAAGGACTGCATGATAACAAAATGTGCAGGAAACGAAGGACTGCAATGAACACTGCTCATGCTAAAGCTTCTGTGCATTATAAATAGAGTATTACTGTTCCGTGTAATTATTTTCCATGTTGCTACTACCACCTTTATGGTCTTCTAGTTGTAGGAAAATGTGATAGATTGTGAGTGAATGAAATCTGAAATTAAAGCACAATGCTCTTTAACCTGTAGAGATCATCTATACACCATCTATACACTAATACATTTGAACACTGTCTCACAGCTCAAGTCTATTCCATGACTAAAGCAAAGTATCTTTCCAAGCCATTCACTTCTATGAAAACCTGTTTGAGTTCAATTTGTACAATGCCAATCCCCAATTGTACTGTGTAATGAGTTCACTAGCAAAGTACTGTGTAGTCAGTAGGCAGATAATTACAACATATTAAGGTACAGTCATGCTTCAAAATGTGTCAACCCTACAGGGGCTGGTCATTATTTCATGTATTATAGAGGAATAACCTTAGAAAATCTGTATCTAAAACTCAAATTCACTCACTTTCATTGTTTAATAAAAGAAAAACTCAACTCTGTGAACCTTTTTTAATCAGTACCTTGTGGCTCCTCCTTTAGCAGCGATTTGACTTGGCCAATCCAAACAGTAAACTTCTTGTTGTTCTTGTACTTCTTTGCAATGAATGCTTAAGTCATCGTCTTGTTGAACAGCCAGTTTCGGCCCAGCTTCAGATCTCTGAGGTTGTGTTCATGAATTCTCTGGTTTCCGACAGAATTCATGGTTCCCTTCATGATGCCGAGTCATCCAGGTCCAAGAAAAACAGCCGGACCATGACACTAAGGTTATTTTGGTAGAGAGCAGTTTTGGGTTGTCACCAAACATGGCATGTTTGATTGCAACCAAACAGTTCAATTTTGGACTCATCTGTCCAGAGAACAGCCTTCCAGAAAGCTTCAGGTTTGTCCAGCTGGTCTCTGGCAAACTGAAGATGGGCAGTGTTGCTCTCTTCATTTCTCTTTAGTGTTCTTGTTATTGTTGACGGATGCACAATGGCATTGGATGCAGCAATGGAGGCTTGTAGATCTCTGGATGTTATTTTTAGGTTGTTTTGTACTAGTTTTAATAATTTTCTTGTGGCTCTTGGTGATATTTTACAAGGACTTCCACTTCTAGACAGAATCGCTGTTGTGTTAAATGTATATTATTTATCTCACAGTGGACAGATGGAGACAGATGGAACCTAAATCTTTTTGAAATGACTTCACCTTCCCCAGACTACTTGGTTCCTTGGGTGCTCTGATGTCTCCTTAGATAACAGCAATCTTTTTATCTAACCTTTGACTGGTTAACTTCATACCAAATTATTTACCCACCTGATTCTACTTCCCGACTTGATTTAACTAATGCAAGAGGATGTTGCACCTGCACTAATTTCCTTTAAGCTATTTTCATTTTACTACATGCAGTAAAGAAAAGAAAAGGCAAATTTTTACTAAATAAGGATTGCATTGGCAAAAACGCAAACATTCAAGCATGACTGTAGACCTGAACGAACAGCAGAGGGCAATAGATCCTAAAATGTTAGTATGTGGTCTTCACAACACGCTGTGAGAAAGTGTAATTTCTATAGCCGGCCATAAAAGAAGATCTCATTCATTAGAAGAAATCAATTTCACCTTTGGAAGGAAACTTAACAGAAGATGCCTGTTTGGCTTTGTATGTATGCGATGCTTCACTGGATTGGCAAAGGAACAATAGCAGTAAATAAGAAAGTATGGCCCTGTGGAGGGTAAACCGATCTTAACTCAGTTTACTCACCACCTGACAACATTTTTATGACAACTTGTGGACAGGGTCTTTAAAGGGAAAAAAAAAATAATTATGTTTTGTTTATATTGGTGGCTGTTTGCCTTATGGTAGTTAATCACCGACTGGAGGTCCTGCTCATGAGACTTGACCAACAGGGACTTGCAGGCTCATATTCCTCTGCTGGGGATTACTGAAGGGGGACCGAACCCAGCAAGGCTGCAAGTTTTGCAAGGATGTAGCCTATTATTCATAATAATATGGCAATACAGTGTGATTATTTTTTGCAATGAACAAGGAAAGAGGAAAAAAAATATAGAACGGGAATAAATTGGCTTTTCCCAATAATGCAACACCCCGGAGACGGGTTTTGGGACAGTCACAAACTGGTTCTGCAAGATTAATGTCACCTCCCACCTGATTTACGGTCGTGTCTGCATGCGGGTCTGATTAATGTAATAATGAAATATGATCTTCCTCCATCCCACCCTCTGTCGCCTCCGACACAGGCTGATATTTGGGCAGGAAATTAATGAGCTATACAGAGCGGTCGGAGCGGCGACTGGAGCCGGGGGAAGGAACCGTTCGTCACCCTCAGATTAAATCCTCTGACACATGACCCCGCGGGAGTGAATTATGAGAAATTTTAAATGACATTCATGGAAATTAAATAAACCCTGCAGATAGTGTCGCATAGCAGTATGCACAGGAACACGTTTAGGACAGAGAAAAAGCGATAAACACACAGAGGGGGAGGAATGTGTGTGTGTGTGTGTGTGTGTTTGGGGGGGGGGGGGGGGGCAGTTGCAAAATGACAGAGGATGGATGTTTGTGGTTCCCTGGGGATCATGATGAAACAAGCCGACACAGGTTGGATGTCAGAAAAGCCTGACAAGCCCGCATGTCTATTTCAGTGGTTAACAAACTGGTTCATGTCAAGGGTCCCCAGAGAGATTTATGCCTTTGACGGATATGCTTTACGCCAGGAGTCATTCTTATACATTATTCAATCGTGCTAACTTTGAGTGAATGAGTAAGAGCGAAATTGAAGTAATTCTCATTTGGCTGGGGACACGTGGAAACCCCTTTTTGGCTACCAGGACTCTATTCAACACAACACCTACCAAAACTACTGTATTATTATTTAAAGAGCGAGAGAGGGGGAGACGGAGGTCGCATTTTGTTTGTTTGTTAACCTGAGATCCCAATACGAATAGTGTGTATTGTACGCAACTTCACCCAGTTACAGCTGACTGCTCAACAAAGATAGTTGATGTTTGACAGATGAATCACTCAGTGTGCAAAAGCGCGTGCCCTATTCTACTCCCCGCCCTGGTTGTTTACCTCAGAAACCATTCGCTGTGGGGTTTAACGAGGCTTTTCAGTTTGTGTGTTTAGTTAGATGTTTTTAAGGAAAGATATCTGAGACAGTAGCGCACGTGTCACAACAACATTCCCATCTGTGTTGGGTAACTCCTTTTCCTCTCACATAAACTAGATTAGAAATGGCAAAGTGTACTCTATCAGGTTGCAAGGTTCCCCGCTCGTTTCCTTTTTTTTTGAGCGAACAAATGACAAAGTATCAGATAGAGATGCTGTGTGCTTACCCCGATCATTTAAAAACAATATAATCAATATAATAATCGAATTCCATTACTCAGACCCGCGTGATGTAAAGTATGCTAGTCAGTGTGAAAAGCTTTCGTTTTCCTGATGACATTTTCAAAACTCACCGAGCTTCCGTACTCTACTGGGCTCATATCACGTGGCGTGCCCGGGTCATATGATCGATCGTGTACGTCTTCTTCGCCGCAGTCTACTTTTTTTTCCCTCCACAATTCCCAAACAAACGAACATGGCGGATGTGGAGGAGCGGCAGAGCTTGTTAGGGGATGGGGACGGGACGGGGACGATGTGTCGCTCTCCGGACGGCAAAACGTCAGAGGAGCCGACAGACAGCTGCGGCCGATCTGCGACCCCAGCCACTTACTGCACAGAATCGTGGTCCTGATTTTTATGTGCTTCCTGGGATTCGGTGAGCGGAGAAAGGCTTTTAACTTCCCTAAGTTAACTTATTGCTGAGGTCTGAACACCCAGACAATGAAGTCTGATAAGTTTGACTGTAACTCTCACCAACCAGGCAGCTTATAGTTACCGTATATCGCTCGTGTCATGAAACCTAGTGTATCAAAATGTCCATTAATCGAGATACTTTTTGCCTCCAGGAAGTTACTTCTGTTATGATAACCCGGCTGCACTGCAGACGCAAGTCATCCAGGTAAACACATCAATGTACACCAAATCACTATTCCAGAGGGCTGCCAGATTTTTCATGTCAAGCATCCCTGGTTTATACAATTGTGACCAGTTGTTTAAAGATAGTTAACATGGACTGTGAGTGGGGACACAACAGTAAAGAGACTGAAACTTGTGACATTCCTCATTGCTGCCATAATACATCAGCCTTTGTGAATGACTGCATCACATGTGATATCATCCTCCCTGACTGTACCAGGACATGAAGTTGAACACTGCTCAGTTCATGCAGCTGTACGCGTGGTACTCCTGGCCCAATGTGGTACTGTGCTTCCTGGGGGGATTCCTACTTGACAGGGTCTTTGGCATCAGGTAGGAGGACCACTGGCTCTAGCTCAGTATGTGTCTAGGTATATTCCACAGCTGTCCTAACCCAATGCCATCTCTCACTGTTTTCTCTGTAGGCTGGGGACCGTCATCTTTTCCCTCTTCGTCTGTGTTGGACAAG
Organism: Hoplostethus mediterraneus; assembly: GCA_034670385.1. Taxonomy (NCBI): domain Eukaryota; kingdom Metazoa; phylum Chordata; class Actinopteri; order Trachichthyiformes; family Trachichthyidae; genus Hoplostethus; species Hoplostethus mediterraneus. The sequence goes on from JAXDDW010000107.1 coordinate 425,850, forward strand.
TAGGTTTGTTTTGGAAGTTACATGTGAGAAGCTTTTAATGACGAGTTGTTGTTTTTTTTTGTATCGTATCATATTTTTTCCATCTATTCACAGATAATATTTGCTTCTGGAGCTTTGTTCAATCACTTCTGGCTGATGGAAGTTGGACGGTTTGTGTTCGGGTGAGAACATGGCTTTGTCATTTTTGTTACATACAAGAGGGGCTCACACTCTCCGATGGAAGAAGAAATGTAGCACTGATGATGGGGTAGCCCTTCATCAGTGGGATAAACATGGTCTTTATGTATTTCGATATCTCTGTTTGAGTTGGTTTCCTCCATTGGTGAGTGCGAACCCCTCTTGCGTCTAGTTGTAATTGGATGTTTTTGGGCCCATGCACCCTGTTTTTGACGTTGGTAGGCAATGCAATAAACTCTAAATTGCCCTCTGCTACACACACACACACACACACTGAAGGATGTTGTTTCCCATGGTAGAATTGGGGGAGAGTCCCTGGCTGTGGCCCAAAATACCTATGCAGTCAACTGGTTCAGAGGGAAGGAGCTCAACCTGGTTTTTGGCCTTCAGCTTAGCATGACTCGACTGGTAAGCACCTATCGGATGGAAGACGTAGTTAGACGTACTTTCCAATAAAAGCTTTTCTCGATCATAATCGTATCATACAAAATAATCGTCATTGACAGAATGAATATACGCCGTGTGTCCATTCTCTGTCCTTTCCCCTCGTCTCAAGGGGAGCACAGTCAACATGAATATCATGGGCTGGGTGTACAACAACGTCGTCGGCCTTGTTGGGGCTCCGGGATACACCACACTAGGCGTGACACTCATGATTGGTAAGGTTTTCTTTTTGTATTTTTTTTTAATTTTTTAGATAGTGTTTGCTTTGTTTGTGCTTGGGTTATGTGCTTTTGTGTCTTTTTGAAGGAGAATTGAGACTCACAAGTATTAAACAGTAAGACTCAGGTTACATATACTATATCTCCCTGTCTTTTCTGTAACTGATGTTCTCAGATTACATAGCGAGTGGCGAGACACAGAGAGAAGTGAGAAAGAGAACTAAAAGTGGTGCTGGCTGTTGTTGGAGAATCACACAAGTAGAAGAAGTGTCAGATTTTGCAGTTTTTTGTCATCTTTGTTTTGTGCTTTCACTTTTGCACATACTTGCTCTGTGTTTTTATTGGTCTGTCTCCGTTGCCACTGTTAAAAGGTAATCTAATGTGAGATATGATTGAGATATACTTAGATGAACAGTAGAGGGAAATCACCAACTATCACACAGCTTTGTTTGAACTCCTTCATTATCTTATCACTTATCATTATGTCAAGTTATGACAGGAACTGAGTCTTTGTTTCTTTTGTTTTTTCCACATTTCCTTCCACTTCCTTCAGCTTCAGTAACCTGTATATTCTCTCTAAGCTGTGCCTTGATCTTGGCCTTCCTTGACAAAAGAGCAGAGAAGATCCTCCACAAAGAGCAGGGGGAAACAGGTGAGGTTTTTCCCAACATGACGTCATTTTCTCTTGTTTTTTCCTCTTTGAACCGTACCTGCCAATAAGTATTGGAACGGTCGTCAATGTTGACCTCAGCAGACGGCGAGGCCACGTTGTCTGCTTGTTGTTATCTGCATTCCAGCTGGGATGTAAACCTCTATATTGACAGGTTGCGTCACGCTGTGTTGTGGTTTCTTAGCGGTGGGTGGGGACACGGCCGCTCAATGCGGAGCTTGTTGTTGTTGTTGTTTGAGTTACATTAAAATGTTTTGGACATGCCTGTTCTTTTGCACTGTGGTTGAAAATCAGTATGGCCCTCAGGACAGTGTGTGTGTGTGTGTTTTCACTTGCATGCTTGTTAGGTGAAGTGATCAAGCTGACGGATGTGAAGAACTTCCCCTTCGTCCTATGGCTCATCTTCATCATCTGTGTGGGCTACTATGTGGCCATATTCCCCTTTATTGGACTGGGACAGTGAGTAGCGTATTATTGCTATCTCACTAAAAGCTCTTTTCCCTCAGTGGTCATGTCATGTCCTTGTATTACTGTAGTAACAGAGTCTAGATACACCGTGTCCATACAGACCAAGACAGTATGTAGTTCACATTGTCTTTCCCATGACAGTTCAGTTCCAGGTAGTGAGCAACACCTCTTATTCCTTAGGCAGTAAGACAGAGCCTCTTGGTTTTGAATTAGTACAATGTAATGGTTTTTGGTTTGTTAACTTCATTCATTTTTTAATTCCATATGCTCAAATAATGAAGCAGACTATTTGGTTTAGTGCCAACTGAAAATATCTTGATGATCACTCCTCCTCGTTTCAATGAAGGGCAGAATTCTCTCCGGAGACGAGATGGTATACTCCTCAGGGTGTGGCAGGAATAACAGAAAACCCTTGACAAATTAGTGCAGTGCCTATGTCTGGTGTCAGATTCAACAGTGCACCTTTGACAAAGCTGTGTTTTCATTGAACCACAAAAAAAGGGGGGAGGGGAAGTCGGAGACAGGAAAGAGGGAGAGGAATGGGTTGGCAGAGAAAGAAACCAATTGAGCCTTGAATGGGCTTTTGTAACCGGTATTTCCTTCACTTGAAAGGCATTCTCAAATAACTGGGCAACTAGTTTTTTTTTCCACCGAGGGTCAGTGCTTAGAGAGCAGACAGCATGCAGATCAGAGGAAAAACAATGTATGGGGTAATGAGCCACCTGCTGCAGTATCTCCTCCACTAGTGGTCACATCAGTGTTAAGGCTGTGCTGCACTGCTGTCTGTGTCTGTGAGCCCCACGGTGGTTTTCTTTCTGATCTGTCAATTACAGGGTTTTCTTCATCGAAAAGTTCAACTTCTCCCCAGCTGAAGCCAGAGCCATCAACAGGTAACGAAGACCAGGTTTAACAAAATGTTATTAGAGGACAAATCCACCCTAAAACACTAATGGCGATGTACCTTGCACCGACGTTCAAAAATCACACCATGAGAAATCTAGTAGAAGACGAAGAATAGCCTCAACCTACACGGCAAAATGGAACGATTTCAGTCATGTTCTCTGGGGATTGTCAAACGGCATTCTGGGAAATGTATGAAACCACTAACTGAAGTAGAAGTAGACTAGGCAGGCTGAGGGAAAGTGGGTCCAACCAAAAGGTAAAGGTAAATCACAAAATCACTCCTGGAATGCGTTGGACGTCACAGATTGATGATCTAACTGTTTATCTCAGGGTGGAATTTTCCTTTTTTAAAAGATATTTAATGTTCAATAAATAAATTACTATTGACCCTCCATGCCCCTGAACACTTCACTCTCACTTCCTCTATGTCTTTTTCTTCCTCTCTCCCAGTATCGTGTACATCATCTCAGCCCCTGCGTCTCCGTTACTGGGCTTCATGGTTGACAAGACGGGGAAGAACGTGATCTGGGTGATGTGTGCCGTGGTCGTTACGCTCGCCGCCCACATGATGCTGGCCTTCACCTTCTGGAACCCCTGGATCGCCATGGTAATGCCGAAAATACAAGTTTAGTTAATAAAGGAAATACTTTTTGTATTCTTATAGACGGTAAAACGATGAGGTATGAAGTTATGTCTGAAATATGTGTGTGCTTGCTTGTTTTTCAGTCCCTGTTGGGCATGTCCTACTCCTTACTGGCCTGTGCTCTATGGCCCATGGTGGCCTTCGTGGTTCCTGAACATCAGCTGGGGACGGCCTATGGCTTGTATGTAACCCCAATGTCATTGTTATGACCTGGCCTCACACATATACTGTTTGCTTAGACTATATACTAGCAGTTTTTTTTTATTGTTGTTTTTGGTTAACGATGATGGTGATCTTCCCGCCTCCACCCCCCCCCCCCCCCCCCCAGCATGCAGTCAGTCCAGAACCTGGGACTTGCTCTCGTTGCCATGGCAGCAGGAGCCATCCTGGACACGAGAGGATACCTCTTTTTGGAAGTCTTCTTCAGCGCCTGCATCTGCAGTCAGTAATCTGTGTCTGTCTGAGTCTTTCAGCCTCCTCTCAGACCCTTTTTTTGAGTGACACAATCAGTAATTCCCGTATTCTCTCCTCCCCCCTCCTCCTTTCTTACAGTTGCGCTGATAGCAGTGGTGATGCTGTACTTTGTGGATTATCTGCAAGGTAAAAGAAAAGGCTGTAGCCATCACTTGGTATTCTACCAGGCCTTGATGCATCCCACTGCCCCACCTCTCTGCCTCCTCCCTGCTTTGTGTCTCCACGTTGTCTTCAATTTTCACACTCTTCTCTTGTCAGATCTCTCTTCACTCTTTGTCATTCTCTTTAGCAGATTCCTCTTTTAGCCACTGCTGACACCCTTCTCTCACATGCGCTCTCTTCTTAATCTCTCCATCTCCCCCTCTTGCTCCAGGAGGAGATTTGAACCTGTCGGCCGCAGCCAGACTCCAGAGAGAAGCCACTTCAGACTCGGAGTGAGTAGCCTTGACCTTTCATCCCTCCTTTTCCACCCACATAGCCAACGACTAGACAAATGTCTGAGGAAGATAATGAAGAGCCCACTCAACAAACAAGTGGCACAGGCATATACCGGATAGGAACACGCATATCTGTAGCACTACATTTTTAAGAGCCTGTTCTACTAAATTGTCCTTAGCTGAACCTCCTGTGTTGAGTTGAAAACAGACCAACTGAAATTGGCTGATTTCCTGTGAGTTTCACAACATAATAGAGAATGATCTTAAAGGTGATAATGATGGTGAAAGTGGTGTTTTCCTCCTAAGTGACTCATTTCATTGATGTTTTCATGGAATTGACTTGTTCCTTGGTCCCATACACTTCACAGATGCGCCACCTCACAACCACATGACTCACATGTTGATGTTTAACCAAACTCTTCTCACTCACCTGACTAACTTGAATTGAAAAAGCTTTACGTTTACAAACTGTGCAGTCATTTCTCTGGAAGCGCTGTCTGAGCTACTTTTTTTAGATTGTCTTTTTCACACACACACACACACCCCAGGTGTCACTTGACAGGTACATATTGAGAGTGTTGAGGGAGATGGATCCTGGCCCACGATGAGCCAGCTTTTCTGTCTGAAGTTGAAATTATGATTAGATTAGATTCAACTTTATTGTCATTACAGAGTACAAGTACTGAGACAACAAAATGCAGTTTGGCATCTAACCAGAAGTGCAAATAGCAGTGGTAGTGCAGTATGTGGTAGATAAATATTAAAGAAACAGTAAGGGATAGATATGAATGTGATATGTACAGAATGAACAGTAATTACATTATAAACACAAACTGGTATTACAAAAGTACTAAGAAAAAGTACTCCCCCCACCCACCTGCCATCACAACTCATGTGTCCACCAGTTATCAGCCATAATGAGGCAATAATCACTCTCATTGTCGATATAAATGAAGTGGTGGAGAGTTCTGGTTTTAAATGCCTGTATTTTTATTTGAGAAGTTATCCAAATGGACTGTTTTGAATAGGCAATGTAATCTAGGACAACCAAAACCCCTCTGCGAGCATCTTCGGGCTACGCTTACCCATAAACCCCTTCTCTGCGTAGCTACGCGGAGACGTTAACGTGTACCTACGCAGAAGCACAACTTGGCCTTCAGCGTACACTGACCGGCTCCTCGCCTTAAAATGTGAACAAGACAGAATTTGAATACTTTACGTGTCCAGATTGCTTATTGTTTGCCTGGGAATAATCACATGTGGCAGGAAAATGAGGTTACATGTTGTACTATGATAGTGTGTGTGTGTGTGTGTCTGTGTGTATGCATGTGTGTGTGTGTGTACACATGGCTGCTGCTGTGTGCAAATACAGAATAACATGCTGCTCTGTGCTGTAATTGCTATTTTCCAGATGATGATGATGAGGGAACACACACATGGTCCTGGGCTTCAGAGCCAGCTGGCTGCACTGTCCACCCCAGAGCTGTCAATCAACTGCCATGGGGCGGGACTGCACTACTGACTCCGCCCAGTGCTGTCATCTGTGGCTCTTCCCACCAGAACTCTGACTGTCTGGCCCAGGCTATTACATAATTGTGTATTTATAGCTGATCGTCTTCCTACCAACATACTGACTTCACATACTGACTCCATCTCCTCTTTCTCACTGACTCTCCACTGACTCCTGTGTGTGTGCCTGGGTTTGGCTGTTGTGCGCCTTAGTGTCAAACTTCAGCACGACTTGTTTGACTCTGTTGGAGCCCCAAAAACACTTGAAACACTTCAAAAGTGTTGTAAAACATTTCACATGTCTGTGAATTGACCAACAGACCATGAGAGGGTTATTCCCCTGATAAAGGACGTAGTCCTTGATGTATTACACAATATAGGAGGACTCCTGTACTACTTCCATTTTAATTTGTTTTATGTATATAGGAGTCGTTTGGGTACGTTTTTGAAATATATTTTTATATGTTTTATTTCTCTGTAAATTATTTTCTTTAAATTGCCTTCTTTCAGATTTCACAACAATCAGTTTATGCACATATCATTTCTCAGCATTCACAATAATTGCCAGCCCAAATGTCCCTCTCTGGACTGCTTTTGCAAAGAGTGAGTTCATATTCAATTTTAATCATATGCGTCATTGACCTTTTATGGTAGTGGATCTCAGAAAGAGCATAACTCTTTATTGTTCCAATTTTTATCGCTCCTTTTTTTTTCTTTCCTTAAATTCCTTTCTCTGCTGGTTCTGGAGGTTCATAAAAATTTATTTTCTGTCGCATCATCAAATCAGACATTACTATAACGATAAAAATGATAAGAAGTAGAGGGGCACACTTGTGATTCCACTTACCCGTGTAATGACATTCACTTTGTTCGCCTCAACTTTTTAAAACTGGAGTTTATTAATGTGACCTTTTAAAGCTGCGGCCGGGCTGGTAAAGAATCCTGCAGTGTCATACTGTAACGGTGCTTCAAGATGGATAGATGGATATACCGGATTGTTTCGAATCAACTTCACTGACCAAAGTATCTAATGAAGTTGTGTTTTGCTCACTAATCTAGCTCAGGACGTTAGTTGGCACTGCCTCAAATCACTGTTAGTTGCATCAAAATATCCATGTATCCTGTTTTACTGTCATCACTTCAGTAATGTGGTGAGAACTTGGTCTCCCTGTATTGCTGTTGGGGTGTACAGGCCTGTAGATGGAAAACCCTCACTACCTCTGTTTGGACAATTAGTCTTCAGCAAGATATTAAAGGACTGGAAGATGGCCAACAGCACATAGATTAAATGTGCTCATTCAGATGACTATAATATCGCTGGGACAACCAGGAAACTTTCTTCAGCCATCATTAATTTGCACTATGGTCCTGCATGTATGGCTAGTTGGATTGTGGTCAACTGCCTAGTGTTAATGATCAGGAAGTTCTATATCAAAAATGATTGTTGGAAAAAAATAGAAGCTCTATCACATCATTGTTAAAAAGAAACCAATAATGCAAGGAAAGCAAATTTCTTTAACTTTTGGTACTGGATTGTTCATGGAACAATGGCATTAAATTAAACACGTTTGTTTAAAAGGAACCTGAATTCTTATTGATGTTACTATTCATTTTGTTCTTGCTGTGATTGTTTTCGCTCCAGATGTGCTCAGTCTTGTACAACATAGCTGCTTACTGCTGGTGATGTTGACATAACTGTGCTCATAATGGTGTTGGATAAAGATGGCGACGTTATTCTTACAGGATTAAGAGGCGGCCCAGTATGCTGACAGAGAGTGAGTTTGCTAGACTAAAACCCATGTCTGCATTTGGCCTACGCAACCGTTACCTCTCCAGGCTGGGAGCACAGGTACTTTCACACATTTCACACACACACACACAGGCAGCTATTAGACATGATCCAATAGAAGTCCATTTATTTATTCAGCCTCTAATCTTCACACACACACAATACATGACCTTTTTTTTTTTTTCAATCCTGGGGGGTTTGAGGGTTGATCGTACTGCTGCACCATATAATTTAACACAAATAACCCTTCTCTATGTAATTACAGTACTTGACACTGACCAACTGATGTGACCTTTCCCCCCCTCATTCAATCCTCCTTTTGCTCTCAGCTTCCAGACCACTGCTCTACTCATCTGTCATCACTTGCCCACAGGAGTCTTCTGAAGTGACATACCTCATTCAGCTGTACGCTCAACACTGCAGCCCTGATCTTTTCCCTTGTAAATTCAGACAAATATGCACTAAAAAGAAAGAGGCGTTGAAAGAAGGTGTTGTTTTTAACCTAGATATTTGATTTAAGTACCTTAAATCGGTGTCAGTGACTGACTATTGTTCTGGTTTAGAGCTGTTCCTTAGCTGAATTTCAATTGTTTGTTAGGTTTTTTGGGGAGTTTAACTGTTATTTCCACAGGTATAATTTTTGTGTTTTTGCCCCACACTTGAGGTTATTGTATTTTATAGTACGTGGGTAATCACTATATAATATGTTTTTTGTTTTTTCTCAGAAGGTTTTATTTTATAAAATTGGAAGATCTCACTTTGGTGTCTGGATAGTTTTAGGGTCTGAGACATAGCCCTGTGCCAACGACAGAGGGCGCCAATTCCCTCAACTGTTAATGTCAAGTCAAGCTACAGTATCGCTGCTTTTTAAAGTCTACCTTCAGTTCGGTTCGATACCTTTGCTGGTTCACTTGGTTTTATTGGATACACTGACTTGCACTTTATGCCTCCATCTAAGGCTGTAGTCTCACAAGTCAGGGGCTTTTGCGACCTGCTGGAGGCGAACATTTTTGATATTTTAAATAAAATAAATTATTAAACACAGCTTGTATACCACAGTGTTTGATGGCAAAGGACTACTGTACTGTTTTCTGTTGTTATTGCCCATTGAGTTGTAAGAAAAGTCACTGGTTTAGACTGACCCGAGTGATGGGTGCATCTACCCCCTCGGACCTGTTCGTGCTGCATACATCCACCAGACACACGGCGGGCTGGACTCTCTCGGTCCTCCTCCACAGCCAGGCTTGAATGCTCTTGCGGTACCGGTCGGAGCACCAAAAGTAGATCAGAGGATTGACGCAGCAGTTGAAACTGACTAGAGGTTTCCACACCTTGAAGGAGATGATGGCCACGTTGACAACACGACAATCTCCGGCCATGTAGACCCGCACGAACAAGTAGACAGTCCGAGCAACGTGATAAGGCACAAAACACACCACAAACATCAGACACACAACCAGGAGCGTGCGCAGGGACCTGTTGCGTATCTTCGCTGTTCTGACATGGGTGTTGCTGCCCCCGGCCCTATAATAAAGCGCCTTTATCACGGAGCAGTAACAGGTTAAGATGACGAGAAACGGCAGCAGAAAACCAACTATGGTCAGAAAAATTCCATAAGGGAAGTAAATATTAAATTGTCTCGGGTCAGTCATTTCAAAGCATACAGTCATGTTGTTAATGAAACCTGTGTGCGCAAAGACCAGCGTCGGCGCTATCTCCGCGGTCACCAGGACCCACACCGAGCCCGACGCAACAAGGGCAAGCTTTTTGGTCCTGAGCCGCAGGGCAGCGAAGGGGTAGCACACCCCGAGGAAACGGTACACGCTGATGCAGGTGAGGAACATCATGCTGCAGTGGAGGTTGACCAGAAAGAAAAACCTGACCGCTTTGCAGAATACGTTGCCGAAGGGCCACGCGCCCGCCATGGCGTTGCTGACGATGAGCGGGGGCAAGGTCAACACGTAGAGGAGATCTGCCACGGCGAGGTTGGTCAGGTGGATGATCGAGCCGGTCCTGCTCCGGGTCCCGCGGCACACCGTCCACAGCACAGCCCCGTTCAAGCCCAGGCCCATGAGAAACACAAGGCTGTAGGTCAAAGGCAGGAGGATCCTTTTATAGTAATCCGATACAGGGCAGAGGTGGAAGTCATCCATTCTTCTAATGCCCTCAGGCCCGATGTGCCCAATGTACAGTTCCCCTAATCAGTGCTGCATAAAGAGGACGTGTGCTGTCAAAAAAATGACCTAACGCTCGAGGTGTTTGTTCAAGTTTCTCGTGCCTCCTATTCCCAGCCCACACCTGTGCAGTGCAAACCTTTACAATGGCATATCTAGGATTTGAGCAAATAGATAGGTGCCCAGTGAGTCATTTCCAAGGCTGCCTATTGTCCTATTGATTAGATACATGCGATATTGCCCTGCCCCGGGGAGGAGGCGCGCGGAGCAATTAATGTTGTGATTAACGTGGATAAGTTAAACGACCCCCCTCCCCCCGCGCGTGGTGGACGCGGTATAAAACACGCGCGAGCTCTGTGTTTCATTGGCTGCGAGCGTTTCCCAAGTCTGGTCTCTCCTCGGCTGCTCCAGTCTCAAACTGTTCACTTCACTCTGACCGCGGAGAGAGAGAGAGACCACCATGCTGAAGAACGGCACTTACAGGTTAGTCTCACCTTTCAACACCACATCAACCGACTGACATCAATCACACATTTACACACACAAAAAAAAAAAGCATTAATGTAGGAGAAGCGCCGGTGTGGGCTGCTTCGACAGTGAGTGATGGAATCCTGTATCACGGTAGTACTCTGACCGGTTGGACCCAGATGGGTGCCGCCTGTTAACCAGCGCGAGCCTCAAATGCTTTATCCCGTAGAGTTTCGGTCTCTAACTTGAAGTCGTGTCCTTCCAGAAGCATGTATCAGGGAGAGGAGGCGAGGCTGCGCAGCGGGAGTCTGGCTGTGGCTCGGGAGAGGAAGCACCTCGCTCTGTGCATTAACAACCAGGTAAGAGCTACAGCAGTCATGTTGCTTTATACAGACAGTCACTGAACTCAGCACACGGGCAGTTATTGTGAACTGAATCGTGTTATATACTCTGAAATAAAATAAAAAACCTCGATGCGTATTTACGCGTATTTGATGGTGTGCTCACCTTGGGGGGCGGGGGGGGCATAAGCGGTGATGTAATTCAGTTTCAGCTCATTCCTCCGAGCGGAAAGTTAACGCTTGTTGCTCAATAGCAAACGGCTGTCCAGAGGAAAGACAGGAGCCCATGGACAAGATGAGCTTCCCTTTGAACGAGGACTATGATGCCCTGTAATATGGCACCGTTTAGGCAACAGTGGTTCTGGACTGGCTACAGAGAGCTAGAGGGGAGACAGCACCATGGATAGCGAAACCTATTAATATCATTAACCCAACTCTCTCCCCCTCCTAGAAGCATTAAGGACTTTGATTTTTCTTACTCACCCATTCAAAAGGTGCAATTGGCTGAATTCAATTTGTTTTGGGAAATTGCATTTTCAAGTTGGCTTTTTTCATGTTTGCTTGAGGCCACTTAAAAAGATTTTTGTCAAGGCAGCAGCTCCAAATGTCTCATTAAGCTTCCACTACAAATGACTTTATTTTCTGCTAGGAACACTGAGGACATGGCTGAATGACTGTTGACTGTGGCATGCCCTCCTGGCGTTGGACAGCCTATGTAGGGGTAATGTGTGTTTGACCTGTTGTTTGACACCTCTAACTGAGTTGATAATGTAAATCTGCAGTTCTTCATCTTTTACAAAAGAATAAAACTTTGTGTGTGTGTGTGCGTGTGCGTGTGCGTGTGCGTGTGTGTGTGTGTGCACCAGTTCACCTGGCTGTATTGCGCTTCTGAATATTTAATGCTAGTGATGTAGTGTGGCGCATTATAGGCGGCTGGGGGTATTGAGCGCGTGAGCACTGAAAGCCCTGTTCCATCACAGCATTCAACTTACTCTGCAATATATTATGATGATGCACACACACACACACACACACACACACACACACACACACACACACACAGCACACAGCACAGCACAGCACACACACACGCACGCACACACACGTCTCGTTCATTGTGCGTCCCCTCAAGTTTTTCATTTTTCCAGGACTGTTCCAATCGGTTTCCATTCACAGCCACACCACATGACAGTTGAATTTCATTATCTCTTTCCATAAATGATGTTTCCAAATTGATCCGGCTTGGGCTCTGCAAGGTGCCGCGTGAGGAGAGGTTCATAGCATCACCCGAGGAGATAAAGTGCAGGACACGGAGGAGCTGGATGAGGGACTAACCAGTAATTGGCATGTGAAATATGAGTCAGGACAGAAATGCAGGTTATTGGATATGGAGGCTGCTCCGCTTGCTGTGTCTGCGTGTGAGTGATTCAAATTCATTGTCGGGCCGTGAACCCCCTGAGAAACACATTCATCTATCTAGCCATTACCCTGTAATCAATGGGACAGCCGAATTTTACAGCCATGGGCCTCTGTTGTTAACCATTTTACACAGAGCTTTTTTAAACAGCATGGAAAAGATGAGGGGACGGGGGGGGGGTCACGCTTACATGGCACTTACTGTAGGAATCTTGGGATTATACATTAAATAACATGGTCCTTGTTATTCCTTGCTAAATCACTGAGCATCTTGAAGAAAAAAAAAATGGCCCCAGGTGCCACCCTCAAACTGAACGGATGTTGATAGGATCCTCGTGTATGGCTGAAATGAAAACCCAACATGCACAGTTGTCATTGGGAATCTGTACCGCGGGATCGCCAACACAGACCACGAGAGCCCCGACACAGAGACGGCGCGCTGTCATATAGAGGGATGTATAGTGCAGCGGGAGACTGGTGCCCGGGAAGGGAGTCGTATTTCAGAAGTGCATTATCTCTCTCTCTCTCTCTCTCTCTCTCTCTCTCTCTCTCTCTCTCTCTCTCTCTCACACTCTCTCTCTCGCCCGGTGGGACAGAGCTCTGCTGAGTGCTGTCTGCGCCAGCTCACTCAACCGCTCTGCGATTGAGTCGTAATAACCTGCATAGGAGCAGAGCGAGCCTGCACACTGACAGATAGGTGTCTCTCCGCCTGTCATGGTCACAGGACAAGGAAATATATCCTGTACGTGCGTGTGTGTGTGTGTGTGTGTGTGTGTGTATGTGCAAGCGCAAGCACTCCACAATGCCAAAGAACAGAAAATATTCTCATATTTTCAAATATACCACAACCACCCCCACCCGGCACTCACACACACACACACACACACACACACACACACACACACACACACACACACACACAGTCACTCCTGCTCACCCGCTCCTGTAGTGATTTCCATCCCATCCCATTACCATGTCTTGGAAGGCTGGTTTGGTCTAAATGAGTGAGCTCAGTCTTTGATCACTGGAAAGAGCCAGCTCAACGTGTGTGTGTGTGTGTGTGTGTGTGTGTGTGTGTGTGTGTGTGTGTGTGTGCGCGTGCGTGCGTGCGTGCGTGCGTGCGTGCGCGCGTGCGCGCGTGCGTGCGCGCGTGTGTGTGTGTGTGCGTGTGCTCTCACTCCTTCCTTCACCATATGTTAACCGGAGCAGCTCTCTACTGGTTAATAGCAGCAGGGGAATAGTCCCAAGTGCTCCATTTTGCATTTTGATAGGCCGTATGATCATTTTCTCACTCTCACGCCTCCGTCATCTCTTCTCATCACACCCCACCCTCCTCCACACTCACTTTTGAGTGCCTTTGCCTTCTCCCGCCCCGTTGTTTCCCCTATTTCCCCTTGCACCCTCTTCTGCCTTATTGCCTCCTCTGCCATCGCTCGCTTCATCCTAGATCCCAGCTTCCCCGTTCAACAGTCTCCAATGCAGAAAGAAATCTGCTCAGTATATGAAGGTGTGCATACTCATGTATATAACTATGCGTGCATGCTGTCAGTACCTTTGGGGTCAACTCTATAAGACCTGTGTGGCTCTAATGGACTGGATCTGATGAACTCCTCAATTATAGATCTGATATTAATTCCATATCACCATCCCATCGTCCATATCTCTGCTTCCTGGGTCTGCCTGCTGCAGCCTGGTATTGATGGCTGTGCAACTGCAGCGCCAAGGGTATTGTGGGGATGTATAGGTTCTCACACCCTGTCTGTTATCTGACCAGGGTGTGTGTCTGCTGCCTTATCGCTATCCCTCGCTGCGGTCTCCGTCAATACTACTTTATCATTTTGTTTTCTGTGTCTATCTGTCAATTCTCTCTCTCTGCCCTGCTTTTGTCTGCCCTCCTCACTCTGTTTACTCCCCAAATAGGATTTAAAGGGTTGAGGAAAAAAAAAAAAATTACATAAATGCGTCCATTCCCTTCAGTAGGACGCAGTTGTTTTACCCCCGTAGACATAACACTGAGAGAGAATGGCAAATCGAGTCGTGTAATCACATGATTGCGTCAATTACACCTACATCTCTCTCTCACTAAGTGGGTTCTTTCCTCACCTAGGCGAGAGTAAGTGCTGACGTCCATATTAGTCCTTGCATGTGCGGCTCATGTAAATTGATTTCTGATGTTACGATTAACGAGCCTCCCGACTGATGAAGCTCTTTTCCTGATTGGATATTTCCCTGGGCTGACCGTCTAGCGGGGCTCCGGCTAACCGGCCTGCAGCCCGATGCAGATGTTGCAGCACGCCGTAATGAAGCACTCTGGGATCAGACTGCTGTGTGTGTTTACACGTGTGTCTGTCTGCATGTGTGTGTGTGTGTGTGTGTGTGTGTGTGTGTGTGTGTGTGTGCTTGCTTGTATGTTTGCAAAGTATATGGGAGTTGTTCTCACTGAGAGGAGACCACACGGCTGTCTGAAGGGCATCTACAAAGACCAGACCATCCCTCACACACAGGAGGGAATTAGCTTTTGTTGTGTGTGTGTGTGTGTGTGTGTGTGTGTGTGTGTGTGTGTGTGTGTGTGTGTGTGTGTGTGTGTGTGTGTGTGTGTGTGTGTGTGTGTGTGTGTGTGTGTGTGTGTGTGTGTGTGTGTGTGTGTGTGTGCGCATCAACTATGTTGGCCCATCGATCTCAGTGATAGAACTAGGCCTCTGAGAAATTATGATTTTAATAACTCATCAATTAAAGGGCAGCAGGCTCTCTGGTGTGTGCTGTTGTTTTCTCTCCTCCTTTCCTTCCCTCCTTCTTTCCTACCTCGTCTGTCATGACGTGATGCTGATTACCGACTACCTTTAAATGCACGCGACAGTCTAACAATTTCCCCTGTCTTTTATTTTGAAAATAATTCAATTAAGCTGTTTAGATGCCTAGCAGCAGAAGGTTCTGTACTCCGATTATTGATATTGTTATTAATAGATTGTCATGTACCCTATCGGCCACGAGCAACGTTCCTCTCCTGTCATCTGCTGCAGTCATATCGCTCCCTTGGTCTTTCTCTTGCTCTCATGTAACGTTCCTGCAATGTATCTGGTGCAGAGACCCAAGGAGCTTGGCTGTAAACACAGAAAAGATGAGTAAACAACGATATTAGCTGTAAAAATGAACAACACAAAGTATATCAAGCACGCGTTACAACCCCTCCATAATGCATTAAGTATTAATTAATACTCTAACTAGATTTAGGTGTTTGCATGACTTACGTGTCCTGATTGCAGTATTATCATCATTGCATTAAAGCCTGTAAATGTAGCCATTGTTTCTTTTAATGTAGTTCTCCTCTTTCCAAACTTTATGATTTCTTCACATTAAACTTTAAACACTTTATTTTAATAATGCATTCACAGTGTTTATTTTCGCTGCCCGATAACATACAATCCACCACCGACTAATCAATCCTTTCCATCCTTCAGGCTCAAAAAAATCCCTGTTTCTGAATGGATTCTTATTTTAGCTTGAGCACCTGGATACAGTCCACTATAATATAACGTACCACTTGTTGATGCGGTGATGTTTTAAACCCTCGTTGGCTTCTTGCCTGGCGTTCTGAACACTTAATCCCCGTTGGCTTGGCAGACTCGAGAGGCGAGAACATCCAGAACCGTGTGACTAAGACAGCACACAGTGTCTAGACAACATGCACACAAACATACAGAACATAAGCTTATAGAAACACACGTGCGTATACATTACCCACACACACACACACACATACGCAAACACACATACATAAATACTCGCAGCTCGTGCCCCCGCTGGCTGACAGATAGGCGAGTGAACGAGAGCGATGGAGTAGGAGCAGTCGCTACATCCATCTGCCCAGTCCAGCAGAGCTTCATGGCAGTGGCCCCAGAGCCTGGCTCTCTGAGATGGGCCTCACCCCTTGGCCCCCAGCCCTGTCTGGCTCCTGGTTGGCACCTTCAGAGCACAATGGCATCTGTGCAGCCCATGCATGTGCCAGGGATCGGTGCAGACACAAATGGGAAAACTTCATATAGAACATAGATACTCCCATATGGATGCATTAGCAATGACACACACGATGTCAGTTGTTGCCTTTTCTCGATCTCTCTGCGTGTTGTTCGTGTTTTTTGTCAACAAAACAAGAAAAGCTGCCGTTCTCAGGTTAACACACAGATGAGGCGCAGGGATAATAAAAAGAGCAGCTCTGTCTCTGTTTTGGCTCAATAATGCAGCTCTGGCAGACAGGCGGTGTGTGTGTGTGTGTGTGTGTGTGTGTGTGTGTGTGTGTGTGTGTGGGCGGTGTAACCGTTACACATACACCCAAAACTTCAGATTTATCATTGTGTCTTGTATAGGCACAGCTCCTCCTCTGTCTTATGCTTGCTTGGCACAGAGAATTAAAAACCTTGTTGACATGTTGGCGCTTTTCTCTGTGCAGGAGGAAGGGAAGAGGTATCATCGCTACTGCAACCACAGCGGAGGACAAGGGCTTCCCAAGGCGGAGAGGTAAGTCACTACACACTGTTCCATGAAAAGCCCTTATTCTATAATGTAAATCCCTGAAAAAAGTCACAGAAAATCCTTGCTGTACCATGACAAGACCTTATTCTACCATGAAAAGACCTCACTATGAAAAGCCTCTACCATAATATGCCCTTATTCTACCATTCAAAGTCCTTCCTCTATTATGAGAAGGGCTTTTTTTCTACCATGACTTGCAATAAAATCTGAAATACAAACTCATCTTCTTCATAGCATGAAAATGAATTGCTGTAGATTAATATCAGCGTTTCCTTCTCATTTGTGGCCCTGTCTGACCCCGTATCTCTCTGTCCATCCGTCTCTCTGTCTGGCTACTCGGCTCTCCGTCATAGAAACCGTTCCCGTAGGAGCGAGGACGAGGATGACAACATCCCTCATCGCCGCGAGCAACAGCATCACCTAGAGACCAAGGCTATCGTGTGAGTGCCACCTGTTGGCTCACGCGTCCTTTATGATTGTCCTTTATCCATTTGTGCGTGTTTGAGAGTCTATGCTACACTATCTTCTTCTATTCTTTGTCGCATTGTGTGTCACCTGCATTGCCCGCGACCTCAAAAGTGTATTGCATTCATTGTTGTGTGTGTGTGTGTGTGTGTGTGTGTGTGTGTGTGTGTGTGTGTGTGTGTGTGTGTGTGTGTGTGTGTGTGTGTGTGTGTGTGTGTGTGTGTGTGTGTGTGTGTGTGTGTGTGTGTGTGTGTGTGTGTGTGTGTGTGTGTGTGTGTGTGTGTGTGTGTGTGCGCGATCAATCCATGCGTGCGACTTTAATTCAATCTTCCCTCCGATTGGGTTTCCGAGCCGAGGTCAGAGTTCAGCGTTGAGTGCGTGAACCCTCTTAGACCGCCATCTAACACCATTTTACTTGAACACGGGGGCCCAAGCTTTTATAGGTGCTGTAACGGGGGAAGGACAGCTCTCGCCTCAGGCTCCCACTTCCCTGAAAGTGGGGGATTGAAGAGAGGGAGGCGATGGAGCCGGGTAGAGCTAACATGATTGCGGTGTAAAAAGGTGAAAGGGACAGGAGAGAAAGTGGCAGGATGAACCGAGAGGGAAGGCTGTGGAACGGGGATGCATGGCGAGGGGGGGATAGAAGCAGTAAAAAGCAAGAATATAAGTGGAGAAAAGAAGGATGGAGGAAGGGAGGAAGGGAGGAGAAAGGTATTGGTTTTGGAGCTAGGGGTTATCGCTTAATTCAATTTGTTCCATTTGGCGCAGCTGTCTCTCTCTGCTCCACTGGAGGTGAATGTGTTTCTCCATCGGGTAATTGATCCTACACTCCATCCATGGACCCCGGTGTTTGGGTGACTGGAGGGATGAAATGAGGAAGGAAGAGAGAGAGAAGGAGAGCAGAGAGGTCTGGGGAGGTTGAGAACATGAGCTGGGGAGAGGTCGAGGAAATTTCAGAGCAGAATTCAAGGGCAGAAAAATGGGTTGACTAAGTTAGAACAAAGTGTGGAGAAACAGATGGAGGGAGATGTGGAGCTGTGATATGGTGCTTGGTGACATCATGATCCAGTCTTCTTCCTCAAATAGCAATGATGTCACAGATTTGATGTACAATGAAACCCTCATTCACCTCAGTTTGGTCACTGTCACCATTACGTCACCTGATACTGAAGCACATTCCCAGCTGAGATGTAGATCTAGTTGATATTTTCATGTTCCCAGGATTCAGCGTGCCTGGCGTGCCTGGCGTGCCAGCGTGTCCCGCAGAGGAAGCCGGCAGGGTCAAGGCCAGAGTCGTACCGGCCGCCATCAAGGTGGGACGATGCCGCTGGAGAAGACGGATGTGACGGCCAGCGAACTCTCTCTGGTAAGGAAGAAAATCAAAAGAGGAAAAAAAAGCAAAGGGCGGGACATGAGAAAAGAAATCTAGGTCTAGACGTTAAAATGATTTGGAGCTATCTGTTGTGATCTGCGGTTTCAGCAGCGCATTAAAAAGAGAGATGGAGGCGTGGATAGATGGACTGATGAAGAGAAAGAGAGGGAGGGGGTGAGGGAGGGGTGTTTACCTCTCGTGTCATCTGGGGCACGGCGGGGGTTTTACCAGCGGAGGAGGGTGGGATGCCGGCTGGCACTGTGCCCAGACCCGTAATTAGCTGTTAATTAGGTACATTTTCAAAGTTAGTTGATTGATTAATGAAGTGCCTCTGCCCTCCCCCGCCTCAACCCCCCCCCCACCCCCCTCATCACCCTTCCATTCCCCCGGGGGAGCGCAGGGGAGAATTAAACAGTGCTCACAGGGCATGGCAGCCAAACAAAAGACACCGAGGGGAAAAAAAACGACTGTACGATTGGCGGATAAACAGGAAGAGGAGAACAAGAGGAGAGAGGAACAAAGCCAGGGAGGCAGAGGAGGTGAAGGGGGAGGCAGAGGAGGCAGAGGAGGTGAAGGTGCAGATGCTTCGGGAGCGTGTGGACGTTCTCAGTGACAGACAGGCTCAAACACACGCCCACGTGCACAGTTTGCTCTGCTGTTTGTCCTGCTGCATATTTCTCACCCTGGGTCTGGTACTTGTAATGTAGTAATCAGACTGAGACTCACACACACACACACACACACACACACACACACACACACACACACACACACACACACACACACACTCTACCCACGCTCTCCGCAGTGCTGGAGATTCAGTGTGGAGAAATATGATGTCATGTCTGCAGACTCGCTGGTGTGTGGGAAGCTATTTTTTTCTATTATTTTTTCTCTTCTCTTCTTTTATCCACTGCTGGAGAGGGAACAAGATTCTCTCGGCAAACAGATGGGCTGGTGTCCTGTTGAGACCGCGTGTGTGTGTGTGTGTGTGTGTGTGTGTGTGTGTGTGTGTGTGTGTGTGTGTGTGTGTGTGTGTGTTGTTTTTAGCTTGTTTGTTCTGCTTGAGAGAGTTTGTTATTCATTAGCACAGCAGCAAATGTCTTCCTAATTGGAAAGAGTTACTATAACTTAAACTTAGAGAGGACATCCATCCCTTCCCTCTCTCTCTCTATCCCCTCACCCCCCTCACCCCCTTCCCCTCACCCCCTGACCCCTTTCCCCAGCTGGAAGGTGTTTTTTGGGGCCCGTGTCAGATGGGCACTGCTCTCTTTGACTCCAACTCCTTTTTTTCTCTCCACTTATTTGCATCACACCCTTCCGTCCACAACACACTCTTCTGCCTCTCTCAATCTTTCTTTCTTACCCCACCCCCTCTTGCCTTCTTTCTCTCCCTCTCTCTTTCTCTCTCTTGCTCCCTCTCTCTCTGTCCTCATTCACACTCCATCTCTCTCCTGTGGCTCTAGTGCTCTCTGAAGGACACACATTCATCAGTGTGAGGCCAGTGTGCCACAGTATGTGTGTGTGTGTGTGTGTGTGTGTGTACGTGCACTCGTATGTGAGTGTGTGTGTGTGTGTGTGTGTGTGTGTGTGTGTGTGTGTGTGTTCATATGAGCTCTTAGTGCTCCAGTGGGGCTAAGGGACCTTGCTACTGGCCTGTAGGGGAGGGGGAAGGTTCAAACATTCTTCATGTATATTTAATGGACCTCTGATATTGAACACATGCACACAGACACAGACACAGACACAGACACAGACACAGACACAGACACAGACACAAGACTATAGACTAAGACACTGTAGTGTAGCCATGTTTTTCTCCCTCAACATACAAAAACATTCCCATATCCAGACACACACAGTCACCAAACACATCCCCAGATGAAACCTATCGGTGTCAAGGTGTCTCCTCCGTCTCTCTGTCTATATATGTTCCAGTTGTGTGTCCAGCGGTTGTGTCAGACCTGCTGCAGCCTCAGACCAAGATGTATTATTTATACAGAGAGGGGGCAGGCCCTACATGTCCTGCTCTGGTCATGCCTGGCCTGTTGATAGTAAATCAATTCTGGCCACTGCTGCTGTACGATGGCCGACCTGTGCTGGTTTCCCTTGTAGCTCTGTGCAGGTGACTTGACTCCTCCTCACACAGACACACACACACACACACACACACACACACACACACACACGCACACACACGTGTGCAAACAGATGGATGGATCCCTGCATCAGTGCGCCCTGAAAGACAGAATGGTGCATTTCAGTCACATCACTTCATTAGTAAGGTGATGTGTGGGTTATTAATGATGATGACAACTGCGACAGAGATGATGATGGCGATGATGATGATGATGAAGACAGAAAACTCTTATTATATTCAAATGGGCGTTCAATAAATTAGGACTTTTTCTCAACCTCTATTGGCGAACAGGTCTCAGCACAGCGTAG
Organism: Hoplostethus mediterraneus; assembly: GCA_034670385.1. Taxonomy (NCBI): domain Eukaryota; kingdom Metazoa; phylum Chordata; class Actinopteri; order Trachichthyiformes; family Trachichthyidae; genus Hoplostethus; species Hoplostethus mediterraneus. The sequence continues at coordinate 446,796 of JAXDDW010000107.1, forward strand.
CCTGGAGCATGCATAGTATATTTCTGTGACAGAGATATGAAAGTCACATTTTCACAAGCTAGCCAATCAGAGCAGAGATCCAATAGACACATAGTGAGGAGTTAATATATCACATGTATGTTTGGTTATTGGTGTTGATCAACAAACCTGTCAAACAAACTATGAACAACAAACTGTCAGTTATATTATGGTCATTATGTGCAGGGTGTGTGTGTGTGTGTGTGTGTTGACCTGCTGACATTGTTTCCTGTGTGGATGATCTGCATGATTGACAGCTGAGTCCACCCCTCTGGGATGGATTGGCGAGTGTTGTGTTCAGAGACATGAACCTGTGATCAAAGCCAAAGTGTTGCAGTTGAGAATGGAGATGAAATGCCTGCGTATGCCTGTCATTACAGAGATACTGATACCGCTACATTTGGCTGCATGATCACTAATGGAATGATCCCTCAGTGACGGATAGCACTGAGAGGAAGAGGGACTGTCAGAGAGAGGAAGAGGAAGAGGAAGAGGGTGTGTATTATAGAAAGGAAGGCTTCGGTGCATCGGTGCTCGGGAACCCGTGTGCTTATACGTGTTTGTGTGTTCATGTCTGTGTTTGTTTGCTGACAGAGGCTTCGTGAGCATGGATCTATTCCCATCTCTGACATGTTTACACTTTTTTCTCTCTCTCTCTCTTTTTTTTTTTTTTTTTTTCCGTGGGCCGGGCAGAGGGAAAGTGTTAGAGTAAGCATTCCTGCAGCAGATCATTCTCTCGTTTCTCACCGCCAAGCATTTCACAAAAGCAAAGTGATGGCTTCATCCATGCCTCCACCTCTACCTCCCTCGATCCCTCTTCCCCTCCTCCTCCCCGTCATCCCTCACTTTTCCTCCCACTGACTCGTGACGTTTACATGCTCACACACACACACACACATGCCCATCTCTGCAGACAGACGCTAACAGATGACTTGTTTTATCGGTGTCAGTTGGAGTCTCATTGGAAATAGATTTATGTACCTCTGCCCCAGAGTTGACATCAATCAGGCGTTACTCACTTAATAGCCGTGACATTTGCCTATTTGATTGTTTATTGTCAAAGCAGATCCGGGATCAGCCGGCTTCCTGAGAAACAGTAACTCTCACATTCGTATCCTTTAGGGAGAAAACGTGATTTCTTGTGCAAAATGAAAAAAACAACAACTGTGATACATAAATACAAAAGTACACAGGGACTCGCACACATAAACACAATCATGTATAAACACACGTTCATGTGAGTATATCCTTTTGATGTGTACACAGTGAGACACACACACAAGCATACACGCACCGTGTCTATGCCATTGATTTTGTATGAGGTATCTTAGAGAGAGGGAAGAGGAGGAGAGGAGGGAGCTCATGTCTCCAGGAGATGGAAGGAGGAGGTCAGAGAATTGGGAGATGACGTGGCAGATATTAGTGATTATGAGGATAATAACTCTGTATTAGGGTCTCCATGAGTCTAGGTGTGTGTGTGCTTGTGTGTGTGCTTGTGTGTGTGTGTGTGTGTGTGTGTGTGTGTGTGTGTGTGTGTGTGTGTGTGTGTGTGTGTGTGTGTGTGTGAGGGAGAGAGAGTCCATGTGCAGGCTAAGTGTGAGTGTCTCATTTCCTCTCCATCAGTGGCCTGTCCAACCTGAACTAAAGATTTATGTTGACTATTAGATCTGTGGGCTAACACACTTGCAACCATGCATGCACACACACACACACACACACACACACACACACACACACACACACACACACACATGCTCACACCAGCTCTCATGTAGACAAATATAAACACACCAACAACCTTCAACAAAATGTTTTTACCCCCCCCAAATAAAAACAATGAAAACTGATCCACAAATGGAGAAGAGGTAACAAGAAGAAAAGAATGGAGTAAATGTGAGGGCTCTTGGAAAATAGATGGAGAGTGGTTCCTCCTTAGTTTACCACTTCCAGCCTTATGGCGTTTACTGTTGCTTTTTTGTGAGCACTGGATCTTGGATATTTACAGCAGGCGATGTAAAGCATTTTGATGAGAGGGGTAGTTTACAGTGGGTGTGCAGGGATTTGATTGGACGCTGCAGCTCACTGCCGACTCCCCTGAGCTTCTAATTGGTTGTTTATCCAGGAAACACGGCATTTAGCTGACATTACACAAACTAAATGAGCATATATAACACGCGTGTGCACATACGCTCACATGCAAACACGCTTGCACTTGCGCACACACACACACACTGACAATCCATAACAACACATAAATCTGCTGGAAGCGTCTCCCAACCATCTGCAGCAGTAATAACAATCTGGTACCTAAGGCTATCTGGTCTACTGTTCTATTACAGCACGCCTCAATCTGCACACACACCCAGTTATCTCTCTGTTACCGCAGCCCCCCCACTCTATCTCTTTCTCTTTCCTTTTCGCCCACTTTTTCTTTCACTCTTTCATTCTCTTGCTCCCTCTCTTCACCCCGCCCCCCCTCTCTCTCTCTTCTTATACATAGGGCTTGTCCCCCTCTTCAGCCCATCTCACAGGCAAATAGGCTCGGTCCTTATGGCCAGTGAGTCCTCCATAATGAGATCCCTGGAGGAGAGAGGAGTGGAGTGCAGAGAAGATGAGGAGAAGGGAGAAGAGGAGTGGAGGGTTGATCTTTCCTCTGACACACTCAAATAGGAAACCTCTGGAGTAGTTTTCCCCCCTCTGATTCTACCTCCCACCAATCTCATCCCCCTTTTCTCTCTGCCTCGCCTCCCCCATTCCATGTCTTTCTTGCTCCACCATCTCTTCCACACCCTCTTCTCTTCTCTTCTCTTCTCTTCTTCAGTCAGCCACAATTACTGTCCATTTACCAGATCAGAGGCATGGTCTTCTGTGGACAGCGTTCCCTCTCCGTATGCTCATTAGGGAGGAGGGTAGTATCAGGGTAGTAGGGTAGAGCAAAATCAAAAGTGTGCTTGTTTGGAGGAGGCTGGGGGATAAAGAGCATGTTTTATCTCATCTGGTGTATAACAGGTCCAGATCTGATCATTGGCACCTCAGTGGTCAGATAACCACATCAGTGCATCCTTAGAGAGAGAGAGAGAGAACTGGTGGTGAAGGGTAACAGAAAGAACAAAAAGCTCATCTTTGTCTGAAACAATAGTTGCCTCACCAACTACACGGCTCACCCTCGGCCCCCTCCTCCTCTTTCAACAATAATATCTCTCTTCCCCTGCGTAGCCTCCGCTACGACCATCCGCAGACTATTCCTCTCTTCATCGACCATCAGGAAGCCAGGAAGAATGAGGTGATGAGCCAATCAATGACTGTTAAACTAGGGGCGCGTCCCTGATATCATAAAGGCCGTTAACGGCTGTTTGTCTCATTAGTGTGGGTGCTAACGGAGGGATGAGCTGCTCATCAATGTTCTAAGGGGGTATTAACAGACAGCTTAAGCAGGAATTCGATGAAAGAGCCTATTAATGAAAAGTTCTCTGGCCATTTAAGAGACATTGTGGTGGAATGGACTCTTATCTCTCTCTCTCTCTTTCTAACTGCCCCCCCCCCCCTTCTTGATAGGGAGGGAAAGTGAAAACCTACGCCCCTAGCGGTTGCGTTCCTATCGGAGAGAGCAGTTTACATGTAAAATCACATAGAGGGTACTTTCAAAAAATGATTACAAAGCCATATCAGCGAAGTTAGTGAAACCACACATTGTTGAGGGTGTATACAGTAATAAACTACCAACTGTGACTATTTCGCCTTCAGTCACGTTTTTGAAATTGCACCTTTCGCCTCACAAAAGGGCTACAGCTCAGGTCGCAGCTCATGCGTCATGGAGCACTTGACCTAGAAAAATGCTGTGTTTTGCTCCAGATTGCGGGCATCGGTCAGAAACTGACGGGTGTTTGTTTTACACATTGGCCAAATGGACTAAAACAATAAGGAGAGTTGCTACCCTGCCGTGAAATGTAATAAAGCTTTTATAGCAAGTAGCTGGCTAGCTAGCGTGACATCATCCATGCATAGACATCATCCATGCATAGACACCTCGTTACAAAAAAACTTCCAATTCCAATTGCAGATGAAAATAAACTATGACCACCACAATGAATTAAGTTTAACCCCGTGCATATGTCATAAACACTCTTTCATTAACTTCGCAATGTAGCCCGAGATATATTTTTTCTATTTTCTATCTATTTTTCCTCATTCATTTCTCTCAGCGTTAGGAACGCTACCACCAGGGGGCGACTCGATTACTTTCCCTCCCCATGAAGACCTCTAACCTCTCAACAGCATTGTGTGTGTGTGTGTGTGTGTGTGTATGCATTTTACGTGTTTCAGTGGAAGCTCAGACGGCCTATGCGTGGATTTCTCACAGGCACATTTGATCTCCATCTGCCCTTTCTCTGTCTTTTTGATCTACAAAGAAGGGATGAAACGGACGAGTGGCTGTCCTCTAGTTGGATGCACATAATGAGTGTCCGTCTCTTTACTGCATCCATCTATCCAACGAAGAAAAGAAAACAAGAGATTAAAGGAGTGAGAAAGAGGAACGATAGAAGATTGCTGCGATAGAAGACAGCTATGCATTCTAATGCAAGCGCATGTGCGTGTGTGTTGTGTGCGAGAGTGTGTTAGAGTGGAGTGTGTGTGTGTGTGTGTGTGTGTGTGTGCCGTGTTGGGGAATCTCTTCTAGCCAAGAGGAAAGCCTTTGCTTTGAAGTCGTGCCTTTGTCTATAATGGATTGTTGAAGCTTTGAAGCCAGTGTGAAAGCACTTGAAATGTATTTGCCTAGCTGTGCTTATGTGCACGTGTAAAGGTACAGGAATGCGCGCGCGTGTGTTTGTGTGTGGTGCGTAAGTGTGCATGTGCGTGTGTGCGTGTGTGTGTGTGTGCGTGCATGTGTGTGTGTGTGCGCCCACATACATGCACCTGTCTCCTACTCTAGTAGTTTCAACATTGGCTCGGTGAGTTCTCATAATCTTCCTACCATCGCCATGGTAACAGTGAACTCGCTCACAATGTCCTTATTTACTTATGCAAATGACGTCCTGCAACTCTCCGACGTACCGATCACATTGCAAAACCTCACCAAAACCTGTCATCCTCAACTCTCACGTTACGCAACCTGCCCTGTGCACCAGGCTGGTTAAAGCAGTGCCAGATGCTCTCTGTATGAATTTGTCAGTCAGAGTCTCCAAAGGTTTTTGAAGCAGTGTCAAATCACGAGTCCTTACCCCAACGGCCACGGGGGTAAATGTGTGTGCAGGCATCCAGATAGCTTTGTCTTCATTTGAACTCTGATTCTTCGGCCAAGAGATTTGCCACCGGCTATCTCGGACGCCGTCCTTGCGTGACTTTTAAATGGCGCCATTCTCACTTGTGAGACGCAATCAAACAGCTCCGTGATCCTCTTTTGTAAAGCAGCACCACAACAGCTCCTCGCTACGTGATGGCAGGCAGGGATCATTCTGCGTCTGTAGCTACTGTGTGTATGGTTAATGACTACTGTTCTGCTTCGGTGAACATAATGGGGAGAGGGAGGGACACAGTGACCGAGAGAGAGAGAGAGTTTCCAATAGACGTTACAGCTTTACAGTAAAACATTCACTATGAAGGATAACATCATGCATCAGCTCTAAATGGTCCTCTTCACAATGAACACACAGAGAGAATGGACAGAGAATGAGAGAGCGGTATTAAACCCAAAAAAGAGCGGGAAGGGAGGGAGACGGGGACAAGAGAGGCCGAGGGAGAGACTTAAGCAGTGGTACCAACTCAACCTCATCGTTTTTCCACTTTGTACAGCTGTGATGTTGATGCGGGAAATGTGGGAATGATTTTGTAGGACTCATGCTGGACGTTCTCCATAATCAGACCTGGGGCAAATTATATTTTGCAAATACCTTTTATGATTTGTTTTAGCCTCCCAATGTGCCAGATGGATGTTGATGGAGGTTTGTCACATAGGACATAATCCTGATACAATAAACCCCACCCATTTGGTACTCCCAGCAGAGTAAAACAAACACTATGATCCAACTTTTATACAACCCACGTCTACCTATACCTTATTGAGAGGAATCTATTCTGACTTTAAACACAATCCTGTGCCGCTCTTGGACTACAACAATGCCGCCAATCATTCAGTAGGACCAATAGAAAGATACATTTCTCTCATTTGAGCTAATTTTCATCACTGTCCATCACATCACAGGAGTATTATCCCGTCTGAAGCAGATATGTCTGTGATTTTCTTTCTAGCTAAACTGGTAAAAATTCAAACAAAATAGTCTTTTGGTGTTTTTTACTGAAAACTCTTTTCTGGGATATTCTGCACAGAGCGCCACCTCTGTTATTTGTAATTTAAATCACATCATGGTGATTACTAGATCCTTAGATTTGTATGAATTTAATGCACAAGTGTATATATTCCTGCCTGTAGGTTCCAGCTGGTCTCATCCCTGGGTAATATTAGAATTACATTTTTACAATCTTTGTTACAGAAATATTTCTGGGGCTTTTTTCCAGGTAGAAACAAAGTAGAGGCGTGGTTGTGTTCAAGTGTTCAAATGCCATGTTGATAAGTATTCTAAATGCAGATCTCAGTGTGCACAGCATGCTGGGATGCATGCATACATACATACCTAGATACATGCAGTATGTGCATCATTCATGGTATTTCAGTGAGTACTGAGTTGGAGGCAGCGAGGCGGGGATCCAGCCTCATATCTTGCCTGGGGGTCCAGCATTCCTTGCAGCATCTGTTTGCGGGAGTCTTTCATGCATCTGGTGATATGTGGACTTCCTCTTAGCTGCTCCTCCTCACTCGCTTGCTTTAAGATCTTGTGCAAGGCGATACTGTACTGTAAGCAGGTGTGCACATGTGTGTGATTTCAATACTCCATTATAGCATCATTATGAATAATAATATTTATTGTGAGAGAAGTAGGTTCATAGGAATTGTGATGCGGGGGGAGGGGCTACACTATGTAGCATTCAGGAAGAAAAATGACTCAAAATAATTATGCTTTTACCCTTTTATGGTTAAGTAGAACCTTTTCTGAAACACATTAGAAATCCCGAAGCAGAGTGAGGCAACAGTGAGCTGGAGTATGTTATTAAAATTTGTAGGAGGTACGTAGCTAATTACCAGCCCCAGACAGTATTCTAGCAATCCAGCTTTCCTCTCCTGGAGCTTCATTTAGTCAGAACTAAAGATATATAGAAGTTTCTTTCTCCTCATAAATTTTGTGCCTTTAATTGCTGCAGTTGTTAACCCGTCTCGCTAGTGGTGAAAACTGGCTCAAGGGCTGTTGAAAGTCCGGAGAGAAACTGCAGGAAGAAAGGAAGAAAGGAACCGAGCTCACAGGCTCAGTTTTAATTACCTCTCCCTCTCCTTATCTTTTTATGTGTTTTACTTGTCTCCTCTCTCTCTCTGACTCTCTCAGCATGTTGACTGTTAATTGCTTTGTCTGCCATCCAAACAAATCAAACACTTCTCCAATTCCCTCCTTGTGATATGTGAGGTATAAAAATACCCGTCTCCTTTTAGTCTCACTCGCTTTCTCTTTGGTTCTTTTTTCCATTACAGCACTCACAGCCTTGCACAACACAAGCAACTGACAAGTGCACATACTGTACTCTCGCATTAAAGCACCAACACGAGACACGCACCGTTCCACAAAAGTGACTTACTCTTATAAAATGATTAATAGCACAAAGTCACAAAGTTATGTACTTTAAAGCACTCAAAGTAACCAAACTCCTTGGTTGACAAAATGACATTTTAACACTTTAATAAGATACTCAAGATTTTAGAAGTATTGAATGACAAACCTAATGATTGTTTTTCAACATTGATATATGGCATTTTTTAATAGAATCATATTTTCTCTTACCTTCCATTTGAATCGCTCTCTTTCTTTCTTTCTCTCTATCTCCTCTCTATATCATTCTCTCAATTTTTCTATTTTTCTCTCTCCACACTTCCACCTTAAAACTGTGTGCACCTGTCCTAGTGTATCTGCCGGGCAAGGTCAGAATGCTGATGCACAGAAAACACACACACACACACACACACACACACACACACTTTTGCAGGGTAGAGGCAGCGGCACATGGGAGCAGACCTGTGGTTTGATGCAGTGTATGGAGTGTGAATATCAATGCTGTCCTGTCTGCACCAACAAAAGCTCTAATTACCCTCTCATTAACCTATTACAAGGTGTGTGTGGTGTTTACTAAAACACCCGGTCCCTTAATATTGCTCTCTGCTGCTGTCAAAGGAAACGATGCTCGGTTAGTGCCACCTCTCTAACCTTCTTGCCGTGTCCCTGGCGCAAAAAGGACAACTTCACACCCAGACACCCTACAGGTTTAGACAGGTACCCCCTCCTGGTCTCCTTCCTTTATCTATCCACCCTAGAAAGGGAGGGATGCTTCAAGGTTAGCTCTGAAAGTAATGCAACAGGCAGAAAGGACAGAAGGACTCTGTTAAAGAGTATTATGTGAACTAATAGTAGGTTGTATAGTGATAGTAGCACCGGTATCACATGACAGCAGACTTCCATGAAGAGGAATATATTGGATGCCGGCTGCATCCCAAACTGGCGTCCTTGCCTCAACTCTCCTCAGTCGTGACTCAAATGTTAGGCTCACAAACAGCCAGACAACGTGTGTGTTAGGGATGTGCATGACTGACTTAAATCATTTTCGAATAGTCTTCTGTTCTTAAGACCGAATTTCGAAAATTCGATCCTGCCAAGCTGGGCAGGAAGTCAGACACAGGAACGGCATAGAGCATCCGGTCAATTTCCAAAATATAACAAATTTCAAAATAAAACACCCTGATTGATGATGCCGTTGGATATCCAGTCTATATACATACTTCTCAGTTGTGTCTAAACTTTTACCGTCTATGTGTCTAAACAGAGAGCGAGAGAGACACACACAAGCAGACAGAGAGAGATTGTATGTACATTTTTTGTTTTTATTTCACACTTGCTTTGGCAATTTTTTTTTCGACTCTGACATGAAAATCGAATGTGGAGACTGGCGAACTCATCCCTAGTGTGTGTAGAAGTTAAGCTTCATTTATAGCTCTCAATGACTTTTCTCTAACATCATCCACATCTACGAAGGACAGGTAGCGTGCTGATTGAAGTTAGCAATGTCAAGAACGCTTGTGTAGGATCTCCATCTCACCACACTATGCCTTTTCTAATACACAGTTAAATCAAGATAATTCAGCGGCCTGTTGGAAGGAGCTGGGCTGTATCGGTGACAGCAGGGCTGGTGGTAGCAGCATGTGTAGAGGCTCTGTAATGGTTATATTTAGCTCCTTATCTCCCAGACAGCGCTCCGAGAGCACGGTCGCCTGGCACAGCAGCCTATTCTGGTGAGAGCTGAGGAAACCGGGAACAGTTAATGCCATTCTGGCTCTGACAAAGCTTTAGCCTCAATAATAATCTTTTGTCTGGTCCATATCTTCTGCCCCAAAGTGTATAATAATAGTTTTCCTTTTAAAATGGTATCAGTATTATTTTACCACAGCCTCACTGGCAGCATAAGGAAGACAAATTTCCCCCATTTTCTCACACACTCTCTCTATTTATGTGTTTTCTCCCTGCCTGTATTGTCTCTCTTTACTTTCTGTCATTCTCTCCCTCGGTATCAGTCTGGCAGAATGAGAGTGGGGAAGAGGGTTTGTGTTTTTGTGACAGTGTGTGATATTCCCTCTGATCCCTCAGAGTGTTTGAAGCTGCATTACATCAGACTTTCTCTCCTGCCTCCAAAGCCCTTCTGTCATAGTGTATCTGTGTGTGTATCTGTGTGTGTATCTGTGTGTGTATGTGTGTATGTGTGTATGTGTGTGTGTGTGTGTGTGTGTGTGTGTGTGTGTGTGTGTGTGTGTGTGGCGGGGGGCCTGAGGCTTTGATTATTCACATACATCCCATACAAACATAAGACACGCATGCTGGCACACACAAATGCACACGCACTGGCAGGAATGTGTACATACAAACACACAGAGGATTGCACACACACACACACACACACACACACACACACACACACACACACACATGGGCATACACACACACATGCAGTACAGGAGATGTAGGGGCAGGAAACACTGGGGCTTTCTCCTCTGCATTATAGATGAGGACGCTGTGAACAGCTTGTTTGCCTTCTAAATTAAGATTTTCTCTCCTCTCTCTCTCGCTCTCAGATTTGGTTGTGTTGGTTCTTTTCACCTCCAGATGAGACAGAGCCTGTGTGTGTGTGTGTTTGTGTGTATGTGTTTTTTGTGTGGCAGATATGTGTGCACGAGTGTATGGTGTGGCTGAGCTGGCGTGAGCAGCTCTCATCTTTAATGCATGCTGCCCTGTGTGTATGGCAGCAACACCCTCTAAGCCAGAGGCTATCCTGCTGGTTCCCACTGCACAACATGTTCCTAGTCACTAACTACACACACACACACACACACACACACACACACACACACACACACACACTTCCTTTTTATCCCTCTGTCATCTCCTCATCTCCTTTGCTGACTGTGGTTTTCCTCCCTATCGGTTTACCTCCCATTACTTCCACAATTCCCACTATTCCTGATCTCTTTTACTTTATTTTAACTTTCTCTACATTCCCACTGTCTTTCTCCCGTTCTCTCTCTCTCTCTCTCTCTGATCTCCCCCTCCACTCATCTTTAGTAGGCTTTATACAGCAACACCAGCTGCGACTATCACAGTGAGCCTTAGCCCTGAGAAACACAGCAGAGAGAGAGGAGACCATGGGAGATGGTCTGCCAGAATGGCTTTTAAGCAACAAGAAAAAAGATCGAGTGAGATCAAGAGGCGAGATGACTGACAAACAGAAGGAAAGGGGAGAATGGGAGAGAAAAAGAGGAAGAGAAAAAGAGGAAGAGGAGTGGGGGGCATTTGCTTCAAGTCACATTGAAGAGGGATATTTCCTTCTGTATTTTCAAATCAGGATGCAGGCTAAGATGCAGAATTAACAATTAGACATGCTTGTTACAACTTCCAATTAACATTAGTAACTACGGTAGCCCTAAGGTGCACAACACAACGACACTAGCGAAGCAAACAAGAGCTGAGAACATAATAACATTAACCCACAACACAACAACATTAACCCACAACACAACAACATTAACCCACAACACAACAGCATCAACAGAAACGAAACATTTCTGAAAACGCTGCATTTGAAAAAACAATCAAACATGTACAACACTGAGACATGACATGACAACACAACAACATTAATCCACAACACAACAACATTAACCCACAACAACATTAATCCACAACACAACAACATTAACCCACAACAACATTAATCCACAACATAATAACGTTAACCCACAACACAACAACATTAACCCACAACAGCATTAATCCACAACATAATAACGTTAATCCACAACACCATGAACCCACAACACAACAACATTAAACCACAACATTAATCCACAACACAACATTGAACAACATCAACAATACAACAACATTAATCCAAAACAACATTAACCCACAACACAACAAAATTAACCCACAACACAACAACATTAAACCACAAGACAACAACATTAACCCACAACACAACAACAGCATTAATCCACAACATAATAACATTAATCCACAACACCATGAACCCACAACACAACAACATTAACCCACAACACAACACCATGAACCCACAACACAACAACATTAACCCACAACACAACAACATTAAACCACAACATTAATCCACAACACAACAACATTGAACAACATCCACAACACAACAACATGAAACCACAACAACATTAACCAACAACACAACAACATTAACCAACAACACAACAACATTAACCCACAACACAACAACATTAATCCACAACACAACATCATCAACAGAAACAAAACATTTACCAAAACGTTGCATTTCCCAGTCATGCACAACGGAAGTGCTCCGGACCACTAGGGGGCAGCGCCACATTGAATTAGTTTGGTTTCAACTGGCCAAACACAAGCGTAGAAAACCTCTCTGGAGGCGGGAACGACCCGCGACCTCAAGCTGCTGTGTATCTATTAGTTTTTAAGCTAGGTTCTGAATGAGCGAGAACGGGATCACAACCAATTCCACGTTGCGCTGTCCCTAGTGGTCCGGAGCACTTCTGTTTATTCTGTTTATTCTGTTTATTCTATTTATTTGATTAAGGCGAAATGTATCATGTTAACAGGATTATTGCGGTTAGCTGCACATTTTTATCACATTAATCGTTTAGTTCGTTAATGGGAAATGATCGCATTTACAGTTGTGAAAGTTGCTGCAGAGCCATTTAAGTGAAACAGGTGAACCAGATGCTATATAGTATGTGCTGGTGTGTCACATGGTGTTGGTTTGCACTAAATGTCAGATATGTTCTGCAGTGACATCCATCTGAGTGTGCTGAGTCTGCCAGCAGGAGCCCACTCTGAATAATGGAAGAGCAAATTAGCCGTGTTATCTGGCTTGTCATGTAGACTACGGCATATTAAAGTCATCCTACAGACTCAGGCAACATAGATTCTCTCTTATGATACAGTCAAAGAGACAGGAGTATGGGTGCGAGTCTGTCTGCCTGTCTGTCTGTCTGTCTGTCTGTCTGTCTGTCTGTCTGTCTGTCTGTCTGTCTGAGTTACTCTCTCCTGCTGGGGTGTGGGTAGGTGGATTTGAGGTTGTTGTGCTTTTAAGTCCAGACACCCTGGAGCAGATTCTCTCAGATGGATGGTGTCTGGTGTTCCTGCACAACCTGGAAAGTTCTGGCTCTACACTCTTTGTGTATAGTGTTCAGTCAGGCTGGGCATCGATATCCTTTTCAGTTCCTTGCTGGTTTTATCTCCTCTGGTCAGGCATGGGCAGGGCTAGGTGGAAGGCAATTGATTGAAAGAGAGAGCGAGACAGAGAGAGAGAGGATTTACCATATCACATGCACACACTGCGCACACACACACACACACACACACACGGACACACAACACAAACACAAATCAGATTCTCACGCCTCTCTGCTTGACTGGATGGCAGTGATTGTCCTTCGAATGCCTCCAGGTTTGTCTCTATCTTGTGATGAAGTCAATCTCTAACCTTCTCACGTGCACACCCTACACACACACACACACACTCAGAGGCATAACGCGGTGTGCAAGGTCCACAGAACGTTATTACGGTGTGTGATGTTTCTGTCTTGGTAGCTCTCTCCTGCCGTGGACAGCCGATTCCCACGTCAGCCGCTCTGACCACCCTGAATGTCAGCAAGAATGATTTATCATTCACACCTGCATCTTTCTGTCTCCCTCCCTCACTTTCTCTCCCTCCTTCATTCTGTCTGTCATGGTCACTGTGGCCCCCGGGGTGTAAGCTAGAGGTCAGCCCTCCCTCTACTCCTCGGTTCCTCTCCAACTTTCTGTCCACCCTGCCCAGAGGGACAGGGGGTCACCAGCTGACCTTTATCTCCACAGATATGGAGTACGCCTTCAGATGGGAAATGACTTTTGTCTGCCGTGTGAATGTGTGTCTGTACGTGTGTGTGTCTGTGTAGATGAAGCATGAGCTTGCCCTTTGAATAGATTCAGTTTGGTAATTTGTCCACTAATGGTGAAAGTTTGTAAGGTTTTAAGCAGTGAAGTGCTTCTTAAATGTTACCAGAAAGGAGTCAGTAGGTGAAGCTCCTATGAGAAAAACCCATTATCACAGAACAAGGCCTTGCACTCTATAGCGCTTTCAAAATCTGTTGTTAGTTCACACATTACAAATATGGTCTGAGCCTCATGAGCCTCTCCCCAGCAGAGACAGAGCTGAGGCCGGTCACACGGCTTATGTTGTTTGACTGTTTGGAGCACATGTATTGTGTCAGCGTGAAAAAACGTTATATTTATAACAGGATACAAATACTCATTTTCACACATGATTTAGTTTCGAGATGATACACCACTTAGCAACAAAGCCAAAGACAGCATATGGCCAAACAAATGTGCTCCAGAGGCAGCCAACAAACTGAAGCGCTGGGGTCAGGAAAAGGGACAGGACAGATGACCCCGAGGGAAGCAGGTGGGCCGTATGTGTTTGTGTAGAGGTGTGTGTGTGTGTATGTGTGTGTGTGTGTGTGTCTTTGTTTCTGTTTTTGGCTTTGTCTGTGTGTCGGTGTGTGTAATGGCGTGTGCTGTAATGTGGTGCAGAGCTAGTCCACACGGTGATAATGCAATGACGGTCTATCTTCTTGGAGGTTACCCACAGTGTCACGCTCACACCAACAGATGGTCAGGCTAGCCATCTACTGCAGATATCACATTAAACTGCTATAACACACACACACACACACACACACACACACACACCACAGTCCCCCACCCTCTCTGGGGCTGAGTTATGGGCTGATTGAGATTCTGTACCGAGCCCAGCTCTGCACTCACTGCTTTTATCAGTAGACTTTTATCCACCACCCCCCCCACCCACCTCCCCAACCTCCACACATCCCCACCTCGACCCAGTAAGATACCAGAGCCTGCCCCTAAGCCCTGTGCTCAACCCCCCTCCCCTACATACACACACACACACACACACACACACACACACACACACACACACACACACACCACCTCCACTTCCATCAAGTGAACCATTTCTCTGTTAGGGACGAGTTGCAGATGACAGTCGTGTTTTGTCGTGCTGTTTGTGTGCGGAGTGGTAAAGGTGTTCAGGTTCAGGTATGAATATCTGGACGTTTGTGTAAAAAGGTAGTAAAGAAGTGAAGAATGGGAGTGATATTGTTAAGGCTTTGTTTACAGTTGAGAGAGAGAGAGAGAGAGAGAGAGAGAGAGAGCATCAGTGAGCATTTGTGCAGGCTGCTCATGTCTGAGGAGTGTTTAATTAGGTCTGGCCAATTTTCCAGTTTGCCCTCCGTCCTTCCTACACTTTCTTTCCCTTTCTATCACTCAGACTCTCTAATCTTTCTCACAACACACACACACACACACACACACACACACATACACACACACACACACACACCCTGGTTAACTACTGACTCTTAAGGCTGACCTGTATATCTTATTAGCAGTGCAGACAGGACAGGTATTCACAGTTTTTATGGACATGCGTGTGTGTGTGTGTGTGTGTGCGTGCGCGTGCGTGTGTGTGTGTGTGTGTGTGTGTGTGTGTGTGTGCACTCACATGCATAGTTATGCCTCTGATGTGTAAATATGTCACTTGCATGCAGAGTGCACGGATTTAAAAACTGCTGCTTGTCTAAAGAACCCTGTATGTAAAGCAGGTCACGTCAGCAAGGGCGTGTGTGTGTGTGTGTGTGTGTGTGTGTATATATGTGTGTGTGTGTGTGTGTGTGTGTGTGTGTGTGAGTGAATATCTGCTGACATAGGCTCTGCGTCCTCCAGCAGTTCTCTTTGCTCTTTGCTTGCCCAAGTCTTATTAAAGCAGCATATATGACCCGGACATAAATTTGATGCTTTAATTATGCTCCCTCTCCCTCCCCCTCTCTCTCCCCCTCTCCCCCTGCCTCCCTGTGTCCCTGCTGATGCTCATTATCGTGGCATTAATGTTGCCTTCTAATTACAGGAGGCCAAGGATTGCTGGGGGGCAGAGTCTGATGCATTCTGTTTCAGGGCACTCCTTTGCTCTTTCTGAAATATGCCCACCTTTTCCATTCTTTCATCAATCTGGTTTAGAGGCGGTGATATACTGCGGCCGCTGTGCGTTTTTATGACTGTGTGTAATTGGAGTTTTATGTAGATGTTCTAGGGCCGTTAAGCAGCCAAACATGCTCCAGGTGTTGCTCTGCCCTCTGCTCCTAGCTTACAGGCACTTTGGCTGCAATATGATTGAACAGCATACACACTAGGAAGATAGTGTATCCAAGTGTATACTGTACATGCAACATAGCACCCTCCGGATTTGTTGCCGCCTTTGGTAAAGACGAGCCCAAAGGCTGATACTCGATGCCCTCCTGAATTAGATGTTAAATTGAATTTAAACTTTAGTAGAAGAACAACCTCACCTCACAGTGTTTTTGGCTCTAGAGCACCTACAACTACCGTATTATACATATACAGAGTACACCTGAATGAGGTGAAATGTACGTTCAAAACAATACAGAAATAACTAGAGAACAAGAGTGATTGATCCACATCTTGTGTAAAAGAAATCCTCCCAACATACATTCTTGATCCCCCAGAGAGAAGCCACTTAGTTCCCTGACAAGTATTTACTCCAGCATTTACGAGCCCATTAAAATCATATCAAGCCATGGAACCGTCATGAACAACATCGTTCTCTTAATTTACCAGCCATTATGGCACTTTGTATTAGTGGTAATGGTGCAAGAGGAGATGGGAAGAGGAGGGGGATGGAGTGGGCTGCCAGATGACGTGAGGAGACGATGTGGAGATCGGATGGAAATCTGTATTCATCACCGGTCTGACAATGTTATCATCATATTATACACATACCACTGTGGATTCCTACACAAAGAAGCAGGTTGCAGTTTGTTCATTTCATTGAGGTGGATGTGCATACACATCTACTGATGCTTCTGGACACATCTTCAGGGATGTTCCTGGAATCAGTGTGTGTGTCGGGTCTCACATCATCATACGCCCTCCTCCAGTTCGATCCAGCTATGGCTGATCAGGCCTCAGCTCGTGTCCAGATGGCGAACAATCTGCTTTGCACCCCGTGGCTCTCCTGTCTTGAGCCACGGCCATCTCGAGGCTCTCTCTGCCGCCTCGGTGGTATTGGGGATGGCTCTTCTTCTCCTCTCTCCCTTGATGCCCAACATGCTGAAGGCTCTGGCCAGAGATCGAGCTGCAAATCCCCCTCTATTGGCAAGCGCCTTGCTCTCCAGCCGCCTCGCCGACATTCACTCACCAGTATTTAGTGAGTTTCCTTTCGAAGGCCTCATCTAGTCTTCCCAAGAGACTGTTAGTTCCAGCTGGACAACCTGCTTGGTGGAATCGGATGCGAGGACGACGTCTGGTCTCAAGGTGGCGGTCACAGTGTGCCGAGGGAATTTCAGCTGCCTCTCCAGGTCTACTAAGAGCTGCCAGGATTCCTGCAGATGATTTGACAGAGCGTCTTGGCTGGCTCCCCGGCTTTAAGGAAGGTGATTGTTTTGTTTTGAAGGGTGGGGGGCGCCGCTCGCCCCACTCAACTCCTGAGCAGATGGCGTCTGCGATGACCTTCAGGACCTGATCGTGGCGCCAGCGGTATCGCCCCCGTGTCTTAGTGCCTTGGTGCAGCAGTTCACAATGTGCTCCAGGGCTCCACATGTAGTGCACAGTGGACATGCTGGTGTCTCGACCTTGCAGGATTTGACGGGCTCGGGAGCACATCACACCCTGCCTGAATAAGGAACTTTATCCGATGGGGCTCAGCTGCCCCGTTAACTCATTGCCACCGTTCTGCTGGATCTCACCTCCTCCTGGATTAGACTGCGCTTCTCTTCCCCTTTGGTGGTAACAATATGGGGAGTTGAGAGAGATCCCAGTCCTGCTCTGCCTCGAGTCACCTCCCCCATCAGCCTGTTGTGGTGCAGCCTTGATTCGGCCAGCAGAACAGCTTCCTCCGCTCTCCATTTCCTCCCAGTCTTCACCTCAATTGGAGCTTTGACCACCTTCGGATCGCTCCCTATACTGCAGCACTTGTCTGTCTCTCGTCACCTGGCGTCACATGCATTTATTATGAATATCATGAACCCGGCCTCCTTCTCGTTCTCCGTGCCACAAATATGAATGCTCATGTACACAGAAACCTACACATATTCTTCTTCCCCCCCACACACGCAAAACTAATTTCCCTCAGTGAATAGCTGTGAAGGAGGTGTTCTCTGAGTTGTGAAAAATCCATTCGGAGCAGCGCGGAGAAAAGATGGGATGGCATCACACAAAGGACTGAATACCTCTGAGATGGAGACAGACAGTGAAAGAGAACATAAGTAAGAGTGTGAAAGGATGACAGGGTAAAAGCTGGACACCTCAGGCACCTTCAGACATGACGGTTTTGATCAGCCGGCTGATAGGAAGAACAGACTGACTCTTTTTGTGTGAATTATTCTGTTGAATATGATCCGATACCGCAGAAATGAGACACGAGGTTAGGATGACTTTCTGTTGAGGTTGCCTTGTTGAATTAA